>JAODUE010013308.1:0-14955 GCA_027564755.1 Amblyopsis hoosieri | reverse complement strand
GCAACCTTAACGTCAACCGAACTATAGGATGTGGGCGAGAGGGTGTAGTGCGGGGTGCCCATCTTCAGGGCAACCTTAACGTCAACCGAACTATAGGATGTGGGCGAGAGGGTGTAGTGCGGGGTGCCCATCTTCAGGGCAACCTTGACAACAACTGAATGAACCGAATGTGCAGTGAGCGTGGCGTGCTCATTGCGCTCATCGCCATGGCGTCAAGCGAGTAGGGGGTGTCCATCACCAGGGTGACTAGCGAGCGTGGCGATGCTCATCGCCATGGCGCTCAGCGAGTGCAGGGTGTGCAGGGGTGCGTGGGATAGGGGTCGCTGGAGGCTTGTCTGTCAGTCACCCACACACACACACACACACACACACACACACACACACACACACACACACACGCACGCAGACACACAAACATCCCCCCCTCCCATCTCAGTCGTCCTCATCGCTGTCCCTCATGCTGACGCCCTGCAGTCCGGCCCCCCCGCCTCCCCCGCCCTTGACAGCGGCCGTGGCCTCCTCCATGGTCAGCCGGCTGTGTACCGTGTCGTAGCTGCGGCAGGCCAGAGTGGTGTCCAGCACGCCCTGCAGACGGAAGTCCCTGTAGGTCTTCTGTTGGGGGGAGCAGGGTGTCAGGTGAACACACTACATGTATCACAGGGTTTCACCAAGCCCCCCCCTCCTCCCCGGCCACTCAAACAGCTGTACAGGTAGGGTTGGACCACGACTCCCATATTGGCATCGTCCGGACGATGTTTACAGTGAAACATCGGGATGGACGATTTTACCCGACATTTACCCGACGTTCACAAACTGTCGGCTCGCTACAGCTACGAAGAGACAAGCTACCATTCATTTGGAACGTGAGCCAGCGAGAGTGGGTGGAGCTACGCTCGGCTACCAAATCTCCCAGTGACAGTTGAAAGGTGAAAATGTATCTATATAAAAACGGAGATAGCCAGAGTTCTCGAAAATGACTAACAATATCCCTCCGCACGCCGCTCTACACATCGAAACGTCTTGTGAAGCAGAGTGTACTACTACAGTTTTATTGATGTGAGCGGTTTTCGCCACTTTGTTTATGTTTCTATTTACGGCGCCAGGGCTGTGTAGTATTATTTTTTCAATACGCACAGAGAACGGTAAAGATGTTTGGCGAATTTTATTAAATGGGCATAAGCTTACAAATAGCTTGCAATAGCTGATTTTACCTTTAATGCTAATTTCCAGCGAGCGCCCAGTGTCGGAGTTTGGCACAATGGCAGGGTAGATGTAGCTTCAATCTCCATCTTTTAGTATGAAAGTTACGCAATCGTTGATACGCGAGGCCCCAGCTGACCGCTGCTTTACAGGCATTGGCCATGTGTGCACAGACGAGTGGAGGGGCTGGTGACGTCATCGGTTATTTTCAAATGTCTTAATATGTATAATACCGAAGCAGCACAAATGAAAATTTTAATGGCACAAATCAGCACAAACTAGCCGACTCTTTGCGTTGGGTAGGGGGCCAACGTCAGGTGGGGAATAGTGGTCCTGACTGAACTATTCTGTGGTTCTGCTGCTGTGTGGAAAAAGGATCTTGTGTAGGTATTTTATATAGGTTACCTTGACAATCTTGATGAGCGTTTTCAGCTGATATGTATGGAGATGAAGATCCAGACGGTCTGTCAGCCACAAGCACACTGATTTCATGGAACTGGTGTACCATTGCTGGAAGAAAACATAAGATGTATTGTCAGTGAGCCAGTGCTCTGCCAGGATAGGCTGGTGAGGTCACCCACATCTGGGGTCAGGCCTCTCTGTGGCAGAGGCGGAGACAATAGCCATCAATCAAAATCTCGAGCAGACGATTGGACCACATTCAACTGAACGTACGAACATGGGGACGATTTGGCCCTTGACACAGGCACAACATCCTATATAAAATAATTGTCTATGTAAAGATATACTGGAGTAATGAAAAGCACTTTAAGGTGCTCTATACAATATTATAAACATTAATATAGCAGCAACTATTTCCCATGTAACGATATAGTGGAGTGATGGCATCCTGAGCAGAGAATTACATCACTCTCCCTCTGTGTGCGTTTTAATCCCAGCTCCTCTGTTATTGGCTTGCATAGTCGGGCACTTGTGTGTGTGTGTGGCCCGCAGAGCAGTTTTAACAGCAGTTGCTGGTGCTCTGGAGTGACATCCAGTGGCAGAAGTCATATAGAGCCGCTTTAACTGCTGTTGCCACCAACTGAGCCGCCTGCCTGGATGCTGACTGGCAGGTGGCTTTGAATTGAGAGTCCACACCAATTGACATATGCTAAGCCCCGCCCCTTTCACTTGTCCAATTTAGTTACTATAGGTTGGACCAGAGCCATGTAAAGAGAAAGTCGCGCCATCTCTGTTCACTCAAATGGATCATGTTTTCCACAGCAATGGCGGATAGTGGAGCCGTAAAATAGTTCCCGGAAGTTAGCCTAAATACTAAAAGTACCCTATACATTTTATATTGTTTGTTATATGTAAATCGGTGCATTTATACACTACTACTAACCAAAAAATTAAGTTATATATCTATTTATATATATTCAAACTGCCCACCAAACACTTCCGGGAACTATTTTGCCATGTGTTTTGCCTCTCTAGGAACCATGTGACCGTTGACAATTTCGAACTTGCGTTGGCGTAACTCTTATTTCCATGGCTCTGTGTTCTACAAACAGCATAGAATGTTATTACAGAAAAACAGGACAGTTTAAAGGCTAGTGATTGGAGGACAGGTGAAAAGGGGCGGGGCTTATGAACTGTCAAATATACCTATCCCACGCCCCGCCCCTTTAATTTGTCTAATCTAGTTATTTTGTATAACTAGATGAGATTATATAGATTTTGTGGTCAATTGTTATTCTGCAAGATCAACAGTTTTTGGCTGACAGGTGAAAAGGGGGCGGGGCTTGGGATAGGTCAATGCTAACCACAGCAAAACATGATGATGGGAGCTTGCAGAATCAGGATGGTTAGTCATGCTAAAAACAGGGTTCCCAGTTTAAGTAAAGCGTCAAATTCCCTGACTAAAAATATAAATTTGCATGACCAATTCTGAATGGAAAAACGTGCCACGTCAGTGTAGAAGGACCCCTCTATGATGCCCACTATGACAATGTTGGGAAGGTTAGACCGGCATAGCCATGTCAGAACTGCTGGCATCTGTTAAAAATAGAAGAAAAAAAAATTATAGGGCCGTATCGGGAACAATGGCATGCTTACCGTAATTAGTTGCGATTAATAAATTGCGTATGTTTATAACAAGATATGCCAGCTTTATGTAAAACGTTTGTATTCATTTTATTGTTTTAAATAAATACAAACTACAAACTACAAAAAAAAAAAACCTTTGCAACAATATTAAACACATTTCTCACACATTTATACATATATTTTGACATATATACTGCCTTCTACATGTGGAATGATTAAGTATGAATTACTGAATGTGGATGTCAGGTGATGACTATTCCACTAATAGGGTGTGAAACACTGAGACAAGGCATTGTGTCTCTCTCACCTGTGGCCCAAGTTTCCATTTAAGGCTTTTCAACGCTCGTGCAGCAATGTGCTCCTTGTCTTCATTGAGAAATGAGTCAGGAACAGGAATGTGCAGGGAAAATCGCTCTGACACATTAATGGCCCACATTGTTAGGATCCGTCTTAAGAGCCATTGCAAATTGACCCGTCCACGTTACTCAGATTATCATGTAGTCTATTCGGATAAAAGCCTCCTGGATTATTTTACACACTTGTCAAATTACTTATTCTGCTAAGGCTCTAAACCCTTGGCCTCTTTGTTACCATACACGCGTAATGTTACTGCTCTGAGATAACTAAAATGGAACGTATATATATATATATATATATATATGTGTGTATGTATATAAGTGGAAATCTGCCTGCCCCAAACTTTGAGTTGTGGTATGAGTGACAACAGCGCACTGCACGCTCGAAACAAGTAAACTCTCTTCCAATGAGGAAAAAGAGATTTTGTGTTGTTTTGTTTTTTTTTTATAAAAAAAAAAAAAAAAAAAAAGGTTGCAGAATTTTGGATTGCCTTTTTGCAAAATGAACAACTTCTAACAATCAATCGTGAGAATCGTGACGTTGGATTCTCTAGGCAGAAGGACTATAGGAATGGCCACAGTACAGAAGCTAACCCTATTGAGACGTTGTGGCGGGATCATTGTCCTCCTTAAAGGCAACGAGAACGCTTTCTGACTTATAGCTCAAATCAAAACAATATCCCTCCGCAGCGCAACACACATATGTAATGCATAGTGAAGCAAAGTGTAGAACTATGGCTTTGTTGTTGTGTGGAGCGGTGTTCACCACTTTGTTTATGTTTCTATTTACGGAGCCAGGGCTGTGTAGAAGTACCGGGTTCTTTTCTCAGCACGCACAGAGAACGCTAAGCTAGCGTAATGCGAGGAGATATTTGGTGAATATGTTTCAGTGACATCTATTGGCAGAAAGTCACTCTAAAAGACCCAGCAAAAGGTCAAGCCCTCCTGCATGGGCGGCTGGGTCAAGGCAAATGAAGGGCCGAGTGTGTGAGGGGAATATGGCCGCAGTTATTTCTGTCAAAATTGACTGGAAGCGCTGCAGGAGCTGCCCGTCTGCCCAGCCGCCTCGTCTGTCTAATTCTGCCCAGCGGTCGGTACGCTACAGTACAGGCAGTAAAGAACCTGGACGGCACGCTAATCAGCCAGACCCAGCGCTCTGGCACACGGCGGGTGGAAATTGAAAGTGGACAGTGATAGCGGAGGAAGGCTGGGGGGGGGGGCTAGGGAGGGGCGCTGCTGTTTATTGTGATCGGCCGTCTGTACCCTGGAACACGCGCTGGCGTGGCGGCTGAGGAACGAGAACAAGCGCACTTAGTGCCTCGGTGGGCCTCGACAACGGCTTCATCAAGGTGATTTGCCCCTAATGTGGAGGATTGATGGGGAGGGGGGGCATTATGCTCTTCTTCCAGACAAAAGGCCTTTCTTGATGTGCACACACACACATATGGGAGAGAAGGCTCAATATGCAACACACACACACACACACACACATGTACTGACACAAGTACAGACACACACACACACACACGCACACACGTACCGACACACACACACGACACGTACCGAAACGCACACACACGTATCAACACACACACACACAAACCGACACACACACACACACACACACACGACACGTACCAACACACACACACACACAGTACAGACACATTAAAGGGTCCTCTCCTGACCCTCCACATTTATCTGTGATCATGTCCTTCTACTGGAGCTGTTGGCCTGGGGGTCTCCCCCCCTCGTTCTCAGCAAACCAATCGCTTACCCACTGTGTGTGAGAGTGAGTGTGTGTGTGTGCGCGCACGCATGATAGTGCGTTTGTGATGTGATAGTGTGTGTGTGTGTTTGAGTGAGTGTGTGTGTGTGTGCGTGCGTATGAGTGAGTGTGTGTGTGTGTGTGTGAGTGAGTGAGTGAGTGTGTGTGAGTGAGTGGAGCGAGGGATTGTGAAACCCTGCCATCACCTCTCTCTCAGTGCATGACTGTGTGTGTGTGAGCTTCATTAGCCTTATACCTGCCCCCCTCCTCCACGATCCTCTCAGACGCACCCCCCCCCCACCACAAAGCTACAGCACCAGCTGTGCCCTATAGCCTGGCAACTCCCAACAACCCTGCTAGGAAGATGCCGTGGGTGGAGCACCTTCATCTCTCTTTGGGAGGGGGGGGGGGGTATGGAGAAGATGGATGGGGGGGAGATGGGAGATGGGGGGCTAATCTCGGCAGCGGCTCGCGCACCGCGCCGTGTTGCTAACGGAAACGTGCCCGAGTGAGGTTCTCTCGACTCTCTCTCGTTAAGTGGCCCCGTGCTCGCGTGGATCTGGGAGGGGGATAAGGGGGGGGTCTGGAGCCAGGCCGAGCGGTTGGTGGGAACGCAGGGAGGATCCCTGCTGGTTTGCTAAGCGATGAGTGGGGCCAACAGGAGCGGCTGGAGTGTTTGGTACCTGGCGCGTTGCGTCCCAAACACACCACAGCCCCCCCCCCACTCTGCTCTCCCTCTGTGTTAAAGATGGAGTCAGTGATTGTAAGGCAACTAACAACTAGGAGGTCACATTTACCAGATGTGTCCTTGCGGCCCATGAGGACATGCCTGTTATAAATAATAATCCAGTGTTCCTACATAAGCCCTGGCTCTATCAACGGGAACTTGGATTTAGAGCGTGTCAAAATCCAAGTTCGCTGTTTTAACGGCAGATAAACGGTCAGTGTGCTGGGCGCATGGTTCAAAAGGGTTGGACTTACTTATTCATGGGTGTGTTTGGGGCGCAACATATCATAAACCAATCTGTGTCACCTCCCATTCCCTTTAAAAATCCAGGCCTGCTTGCATCAAAGGCGGATTGATATTATACCTGCGCGTTTGTGAAAGCAGACCATCTAGGGCTAGGCAATAGCAAGATTCCTAAAATATGTTTGTGTAGGTTACACACTAATGATATTTCACATTGTACTCCATTAATGTTCAATCCTTTGCATGCCTCCTGCACATCCACCTGCCACAGGCGATACTGTGATTATAATAATAATAATAATAATAATAATAGACTTTAGACCAGGTTGTTGCTGGTCAATCACACAATCACTTTCCGCTGCCTCAAGAGAACATGTGCCAGCAATGCGCTAGACCACACCTCATGTTTAGACCAACACACCCACCGGCACTCAAATAGGCGCAAGTGCATTTGTTATTTAGACAACCTGGGCGCTGGATGGGAAAATGACAACTGCGTCGATCTGAAACTAGCAAAGACACTTGCGTTCCCGCTTTGCGCTTCATTGTGCCGGGTGTAAGATAAGGCCCCAAGTAGTAGAATGTTATATAGAGCCACTTTAAGAGAGAGATAATACACCTTTATGTAACGGCCAAATTAACTTGGAACATTTAGCATCATAGAGCATTTAACATCTAATTATTGTTTGGTATTTGCCATGCAGGTCATTGTGACAGTGTTAACAATAAAAAATGATAAAAAAATAGATATTTTATTCAACCCACAATGTGAAAATCACAAATTTAAATGGAAAACCTGTGTCCAAGTAAACAGCAAGTAAACAGATAGGCTTATTTTTCATAGTTTCTAAGCATCGGAGCTGTTTTTATAAGGTGGTGTGTAAAGAGAAGGAAGTTGACGATTAGAAATATAGATTTATTACAAATGTGTGCGCGCCTAAAGAACTCCACACATCCTATTGCAGAGGATGATGAAGTGTCACAGGCATTACTCTCCCACCGGGGACGACGCTAAATGGTTAGTGGCCTACGGAGAGAGGAAATGACATGAACCAATAGCAGACAGACAATATTGTGTGTTTGAGAGGGGAAATAACTTAAGATTGGCCAGAGAAACAGACATTTATCCACATGTGAACGCCATGTTTGGTTCCCGGGAGGCTTTCAGGAAATGATAACACGGGAATTTCATACTTGATTACTTATTAAATGACTAGTTAATTGACTCTTTTGAGCGTTTATCATTGCATAGCAAATCTTTTGTGTCTTTATCACAGGGGACCTTGATTTCTGCACGTGTGTTATGTTTTCCGACACAATTTACTGTACACCTATCCACGGACCTACAGTACGTGGTGGTATATGCAAATATATATATATATATTTTTTTTTTTTTACGTTCAGCGCGCTCTTTTGTTCGACAAGGTTGTGGAGTTTTTTCCCACGCTGGCCCAACGCAAGCTCCTGTTTGCCAACGGAAGCGCTGGCAGCGCTGGCACGGTGACCGCTCCTCCAAGACATTGCAGCAGCGGCGGCGGCGGCGGTGGTGGTGGTGAGAGCTGCGATCACAACTCTTAACACTTCCTCACGTTCCTATTGGAGGATCAATATGCCACATCATCCTTGCAGGCGGGTCACAGAGGCCATCCATGTGAGAAGACAAAAGGTTGATGGCTGGCTGATGAGCGGTATTACCATCAATGACCATAGATAATGACCACCCCCAACTCCAGTTTGATAAAACACCATTTACCTAACCTGGCTCACCAGATGGTTAGATGGTTAGCTATACAGAACTATCTGGGAAGCAGTCCATTGAAAACTGATCAGAAAACTGAACTGAAGGCGATTGTCGGTGCTTTAATATCACACCTAAACTATATGCCAGTCGCTGCCAGTATGAAGCCGATTGGTCAGAACCATAAGTTCAACAATTTCCGGCCAGACTGATTCTCCCGGTGAAGTCAAACTGACGCTCGCAAGATCGGGATGGTCTCATGAGGCTATTAATGCTAGCGGTGCACAATGTATTGACTCAATAACGTTATGATCACAATATCACGTTGCGCAATATCATATCGGAAATGTAGCAGAAAGTATGCAATATTCAATTTATTTTGTGGAGAGATGCGTCTGTTTAACCTGACATGCCATATATATGTGTCTGTTCATCACATGTGGTTCGATCACATGTGGTTCGATTGAACGAACTTGTGAACCAGCAGATCCTTTTGTTTAAATTAATTCTTGCAGTAGAAGAGTCAGGTGAAAACCTATTTTCCATTGAGAAAAGCCTCTGCTCTTCTAATGAATTATAATAGAACTGATGCTATTGCATCAGCTACGTTAACCCCTATAGACCCGCCGTTGTTAAAAAGTTGTTTTCAAGTCGCCTTCGTCACACCTAAACCACACCCTTAGCAAACTCGAAACTACGATTGGCCACAAATAAAGCGTAGCAGAAGCTGAATGAGCCGATATCGATTCAGAAAATCCCAAGATCGATATTTTAAGACCATATATTAAACATTTGCGTGCTTCCCCTTTAAGACCGTAGGACCAGAACCTGCTTTTCCTTTAACCAAGTTGAACATGAGCGCGTTGGATTATATCCGTTTTCAAATTCACATGGATGCTGAAATGGTGAGGAAGGCTAAACGCATTATGCATTTTTAGCGTCTGTATGGATTGCATAAACTTTTCTGAAGCCAAGTAATGGCTGGCAATCTGCACAAGGAAAATATGATGCCGCAGCCGACTGCCACGTAGGTTACATCTTTACTTTGAGGATGAAAACAACGATGCAGACCAGATTACAACAATGCGTGCATTAATGCGCTCTAGCCGGATGTGTTTCACTCCGATGGGTGTAGACTTTGCTATCGGTTTCTGGCTGCCTGCATTTACTATCAATTTAGTCTAAATGCTTCGATAAAAAACTCAAATATTGGTTCCATACTTTATTATTGCATCCCATCATACAGCAGCTTTGAATTTTCCATAAATCTTTTAGGTTTTTGTTAAAGTGACAAGTTGTGTCGTGCCAAATTGTTTATGTCTACCGAAATCCAAAAGTGGATGTTATTTTTATGAGCTGTATTCCTGCTCAAAAATATTTAAATTTATATACAAAGACATTATTAATTATAATATAGGGCACATAGCATGTAAAATACTAGAGTCATAGGATAATTGCAAAATATATGCTTTTATTTTAAATGGCTTATGACACTTCTAATACACAAATGTGCCCTATTGTAACTGAAAAAACCATAACCGAATCGATATTGGATTGAATCGAAAATAAAATCGATTTTGGACCTTGTGAATCGGAATCGAATCGATTCTGGAAACCAGTGGCGATACCCAGCCCTAATGAATACTCACATCAAACACCACGATACAACACTAATAAATACTAATGTCAAACACGATACAATACTAATGGATACTCACGTCAAACACCGTGATACAACACTAATGAATACTCACATCAAACACCACGATACAACACTAATAAATACTAATGTCAAACACGATACAATACTAATGGATACTCACGTCAAACACCGTGATACAACACTAATGAATACTCACGTCAAACACAGTGATACAACACTAATGAATACTCACGTCAAACACCGTGATACAACACTAATGAATACTCATGTCAAACACCGTGATACAACACGAATGAATACTCACGTCAAACACGTGATACAACACCAATGAATACTCACGTCAAACACCTTCTCGGCGTACATCTCGTCATTAACTCGCTCTCGTAGGATGTCCTGGTTCTGCCGCACAAAGGTGATGTAGGTGTCAGCCAGGTCCATCCCAGGCTTCTGAAGAGGAGGAGAGAAGGTGTTGAGGAAATAGATTAAGTAAAGGAGGTGGTGAGGAGAGGACAGAGAACATGAGGAGGTGAGGAGGAGGTGGTGATGAGAGGACAGACGAGAGGAAGTGAGGAGGCGAGGAGAGGACAGAGGAGAGGAGGTGAAGAGAGGTTATGAGGAAAAGCAATGGGAGGTGAGAGATGTTTGACCTGACTTGATTCAAGAAAGGCAACACACACGCACACGCACACACACACACACACACACACACACACACACACACACACACACACACACACACAGGTAATCGGCTGTGTTAGCATGAGTATAAGCATGCAGAAATAAAATGAGTTGCCCCGGCAACCTCTCCAGTAAAACATGATGGGATGTTTACTGCGGGCTTATAGACTTAAAGTGGTATTCCACAAACAGTCAGATTTTCCAATAATTGCATTATTTACCTTTGACAGTTCTTTTTTATTTTCATAAATATTTTCAGCAACCTCCAGAAACAAAACAAACACATTTTCTTTAATTTAAATAGCTGTGAACTATGGCTCAAATCCCTTTTTGACAATGTCAGGGATATCTCCTTATTACTCTTTCACTGTAATTGAACCAGAAAATGGTTAGCTGTTAAAACAGCATACATTTTAGAGCAGAAGGTATACATATTTAAGAATTACACTCACAAGACAAAACATCATCCTTAACAAAACATGACAGAATGTTTAAACACACAGTATTACTAAGGACAGAAAGACACTTTTAAAAAAGCATTTTCATCGATAAAACCACAGTCAGAAGAAATAGAGCCCCTCTCCCTCCCCAAAAAAACCCCCGTCTCTCCTCCCCAACCAAGCCCCCCCTCCCTCCCACCCCCACCTGTGCAACAAATGTGTTTACAGCCAAACAACTTGGGCACCAGGATTCAACATCTACTCCTGTCTTAAAAATAAATAAATAAATAAATAAATAAGAAATCCCTCCACTCTCTCTCGAAGCTGGCGCCGTCACTGGGCAAAACATTTAGAGCACGTCAAAGCAATCGCTCGTCTCGCCAAGAGAAGCCAAAGGCAGGAAAGTGGGTAGCATCGGCTCCATTCACACTCCCCGTGTCAGGGGAGATTACCGCTGTAATGCTTATTGTAATTGCTTTGACATTTTTCACACCCGTTTTGCCGGGGCCCCGCGCCGGCCCCTCAGGGGCTTGTTGTTCCACGGCAGCTCTGAGGCTCGGCTCGGCACGCCAACTCCCCTGCGGGGGAGGGGGAGGTTGGGGGGGGGGAGGAGGGGGAGAGAGAGGTGTGCGTGTGCACGACGTTGGAAAACGCACACCTCTGCTGTAAAAAAATGAAGCCTCGGCATGAAGTTAAGTGAGACGGAGTGAAACTTGGCTGTATGTAGTACTGTGTCTGTAATACTGTGTCTGTAGTAGTGTGTCTGTAGTATGTATGTAGTACTGTGTCTGTAGTACTGTGTCTGTAGTGTGTTTGTAGTACTGTGTCTGTAGTAATGTGTCTGTAAGTAGTCTGTTTGTAATACTATGTCTGTAGTAGTTGTCTGTATGGGTAGTGTGTCTGTAGTTGTGTGTCTGTAGTGTGTCTTAAATACTGTGTCTGTAGTGTGTTTGTAATACTGTGTCTGTAGTAGTGTGTCTGTAGTAATGTGTCTGTAAGTAGTCTGTTTGTAATACTATGTCTGTAGTAGTTGTCTGTATGGGTAGTGTGTCTGTAGTTGTGTGTCTGTAGTGTGTCTTAAATACTGTGTCTGTAGTGTGTTTGTAATACTGTGTCTGTAGTAGTGTGTCTGTAGTAATGTGTCTGTA
This sequence comes from Amblyopsis hoosieri, assembly GCA_027564755.1. NCBI lineage: Eukaryota > Metazoa > Chordata > Actinopteri > Percopsiformes > Amblyopsidae > Amblyopsis > Amblyopsis hoosieri. Next base: position 2,945 of record JAODUE010013308.1, on the reverse strand, counting down.
GTAATGTGTCTGTATGGGTAGTGTGTCTGTAGTAGTGTGTCTGTATGGGTAGTGTGTCTGTAGTAATGTGTCTGTAGTATTGTGTGGTTTTCAGTCTGTCCACCTACAGTATACCAGGGGTTCCCAATGTTTTTCAGCCTGAGAACATTTATTTGAACGTGAAATTACATTTCTTTTTAGATTCTAAATTAGATTTCTAGAACATATTAATTCACTAAAATACAGAGGATCTAGCCAAGATGAATGATCAAGCCAGGATTTCTTCAAAATAAAAATATTAAAAATATTGTGCTGTCAATCTATCAAATATTTTTCTAACTTCATAAGCCTACTGAATATACTGTGCATGTTAATATACTCCTGCTAAAACATAAGTATTGAAAACACCACCATCTCTACTTCTCTATGGAAATGGGTTACAATACAAGTAAAAAGAGTACATGTAAATTTAAACAGCATAATATCGTATTAACAGTCAACAGATTCCCACAATGTCCATGGGATTAAATGGCTTCATGTTACTGGTTCTGTATGGTGTCACATTCCAATTCAATTATGTTGTATTCGTTACAGACTGTACCAGCCACAACATTTGAAAGAAAGCCCTCTATAATACCCAGATAATACCCACTGCATGAAATAAAGTAGTGAGTAAAACTAGCCCATACACTTGCTTATCTGAGAAACTAGCACCTGACCAAAACAATATGGTCCTACAGTCATTAATATGGTTAATGCTTATACTGTATGATTCCTAACCCAGGCTGGCTCATATGTCATATGTTTAGTTTCGGCGTCGTCATGGCCACCATTTGTTAATATACACTTCCCACACAATTAAGGGACCAGCCACAGGTTGTTCAAGCGGGGTAATAACTCTGCTGTAGGGCTATCTGGGGGGGGCAGAGATAGATGGGACATTGGGACAGACTAGACCAGAACTGGTGATTGACAGTTGTGTCAGGATGCCATAGTTGTATGTGGAGAAATACAGCAGTACCTGTATTCAGGGCTGGGTGACGGCCGATCTGATACAGTCTGGGTTTTCTCTGCGTGTGTGCGAGCGTGTAAAGCTCCACATGTAATCTATTGTATTGTAGGTAGAAGACATAGGCGTGTGCGTGCATGGCAAGAATCTGGCGATACGATACGCATCATGATACATATCATGATACAGGGGCCACAATTCAATATATTGCAATTTCTATTTTGTGGAAAACTGTCTCAGCAATGCTAATGTGTGGCTGCAAAAAAATAACAAACACAGTATGTGAACTTGCTCAGGGACTGCAAATTAGCTTTAAACTAAATCTGCTAGCATGCATATTTCCTCTTTTGAGGTTAATGTATTTTGTACATGGTCCCTTTTACAAATAAATTGGGAAAGAAACGTTTTTTAGATATGTTTTAGAGTCAAGACAGTATCGTGATACTCAGGTGTTTCTATATTTTCTTACACCCCTATAATATATTGTAGATAGCAGACATAGGCATTATTGATGTTCCTAACAACTAATTTCCCAGTCGTTTAAACAAAAATTTGAACTTAGACTAGTCGACTGGTCTAAAAGTAAGAAAACACTCTAAATATGTGCATGTCCGTCTCTCCCTGCGGTATCGTACCTGCACTCTCATCAGCTGCTATGTCCGAGTGGGGATCACTACCGGTAGGCTTTCCCTCTCTCCTCATTTTCTTTATTGCCTAACTAAAATGATGACTATTAAATTACATTATCATCTTCGTAAAATGGCAAAAGCAGAGTGCCAACTGTGAACTACCGCTCCGATATTCACGAGCAGCGGGTCAAGTGCGTTACCGGTTAAATAAATATCACTTTATATTGATTTTGCAAGACTTTATTGTTCCGTAATACTGCTGTATCACCAGTTGTCTGCCTTGTTGTTACAATACATCCATAGATTAGCCAACAAGGAACAATCTTTTCAGGCTAACCGTTGTCAGGTAAACAAACATGGTGAACTCCATTGAAATGCGACATTAATTGTAATTGTACATGCTTAAATTCAAAGCCGAGAGGACGTGAGTTTTGCTGCTATAAAGGCCGTTGACTCCGAGTCAAGTTGTGGGAGCGGGGTTAGTGACAATCTGTTAATTTTCTCCCCTGTGAACCATGTCTGTCCTCTCAGTTTCGCCACTCTGAACTCGTTCCCAACTTACAGCGTCAACAGCGTTTCGAGTGCAGACAGGGATAGACTGACTGACCTAGTGAACAAGAAAAAGTACCTACTACTTTCAAAAATAAAAAATAAAAGAATACATTTAATCGACTAGTATTTCTGGTGCCGCTAGCGAGGCTGGCAACGATTAACCATTTAATCGAGTAATCGCGCACATCCCTAATAGGCATAAGTCATGCTTGTGCATGTCAGGGGCAACACACATCCCTGCCCTGCTGCCACTCCTGTTGCCAGGGGCAACACACATCCCTGCCCTGCTGCCACTCATGTTGTCAGGGGCAACACACATCCCTGCCCTGCTGCCACTCCTGTTGTCAGGGGCAACACACATACCTGCCCTGCTGCCACTCCTGTTGCCAGGGGCAACACACATCCCTGTTCTGCTGCCACTCCTGTTGCCAGGGGCAACACACATCCCTGCCCTGCTGTCACTCAAGGCATCAAGTCCCCCTCAGTGTCAGCTCTTATCATTACCTTCAGACAGGCAGGCAGCAAGATAAAGAGCCAGACAGACAGACAGACAGTCAGGCAATCAGACAGACAGACAGACAGACAGACAGTCAGGCAATCAGACAGACAGACAGACAGACAGACATACTGCCTCGCATGGCAAACACCACAAAAGCGCCATACTGTACACCCCCCCCCCCGGGGGGGGGGGGGGGCCCCCCCCCCCCGGGGCGGGGGGGGGGGGGGGGGTGGGGGGGGGGGGGGGGGGGGGGGGGGGGGGGGGGGGGGGGGGGGGG
>JAODUE010013297.1:11327-26510 GCA_027564755.1 Amblyopsis hoosieri | reverse complement strand
CGTAAAGTAATTTTATGGTGTATTATTTTTTAAATGTTTGATGTACCGGGCGGGCCAGGTAGAATGTCTCAAAGGGCCGCATCCGGCCCCTGGACCTGACTTTGCCCAGGTCTGCTCTAACACCTATTATGCTTATTGTTTGAACAAAGGTATCCTAAATAGTAGCAATGTGCAAAAATACATATCTATAACCCAGTGGTGTTAAATAGGCTTTATGGCACGTTTCCGCTGAAGAATGGAAAAGAGAGGATGGAAAGAAGATAAATATAAGAGTGAGATATGAAAGTGAAAGAGAGCACTTTACATTCTTCTAGAGTAGGCTTAATAACCGCATACCATAGTTGCACATACACATACAGAGTGCTTATGTTGTTGGTGGAGCATGAAAGGCTCGCTAAATCACATCAAGCTGATGTAAAAATGCCATTTGACATGCTTATAGCCATTGTATGACTGCCTGTTTGACACCTGGATCATCATTTGATAACTGAATTTGAGCTGCACACCGGTAAATTCTGTTCTTGTAGTATTTTAGCTTTTGTTATTTATCAGACTATTTATTTTATTATCTTAAAGCAATTAATAATGCAAAAAGTACTGTTGTTATCCTTTGTCTATGTCATTTGGAAACCTCTAATGCCATGAGCTGCAAATGTGTTCTTTTATTTACATTTACTGTTATGCTTACAGATTCCGTTTAACTGTGTATCTGTGTGTGTGTGTGTGTGTGTGTGTACAGTATACATTGATTATGCGATTAGCAGACAAAGGCAAGCTTCAAAAGATTTAAAAGGCACACTTATTTTATAACTCCTAATGTTAGCATCAAATGGCTCTTTGCCCAGGCCAGTGCAGGATTACAGAAGACACTAGTAGCAGATTATTGATACTGCCAATATTTTGTTAACATAATCAAATCACTGGATAACTTGTATATGCATGAAGGTGGTGTGTTAAGTAACAAGGTATACATCATACTATATGTTCTGTAGAGGAAATGAGAAGGGAGCATTTGAGCACTTGTATCTACAGTATATTCTAGAAAGGCATTTGAAACATTTTGCCATTAGCTGCTAAAGTGTTTAAACAAACTTTTAAACAAAGCATTCCTGAAATGAACTAAGCTGCTGGCTGGTGGTGACCTTCTCAGAAGACCCCCATTGGTCTTCTCAGAAACCCCCTCTTGCTTGTAAAGCTTTTAGCCTTCACAGGACCTGTCAATATTACAGGCCATTAGCCCAGGGTTAGATAGAGTCACTGTTTGCTTTGACACTGCTAATAGCAGGTCACAATAGGTGGGGGCTTGTGGGTCACTATGACGTGTGTGTGTGTGTGTGTGTGTGTGTGTGTGTGTGTGTGTGTGTGTGTGTGTGTGAGAGAGAGAGAGAGAGAGAGAGATAAAGAACACACAGCTCAGGTGAGTGGGAACAGTGGATGGGAAAAAAAAGGAGGACTGGAATAGTGTAGGCGTGTGATCTCAGGCTCACTGTGGTGCACTTAAGTGTGTTTGTCAGCAGGAGGGAGGTGATGGTTCTCTGTTGGACAAGTACCCCCCCCCCCCTTTCTCTCTCTCTCTCTCTTCCTCATAGCACAGTGTTGTGCAGGTCGTGTCACTATTGTTGCTCTCAGAGGGGTTGGGGTATGTTTGGTCAGCGGTACAGCGCTCAGGGTTAAAGGTCATGGAGACCTGGGATGGGTCAGAGAGAGGGTGTAGCGTGTGTGTGTGTGTGCAGGGAGTCAGTAAGAGCGCATGCCAGCACCAGAGGGGACTGCAATAACCCAACAGGAACCCCAGTGGTCAGCAAGCATCACTTTTACTCTCTCTCTCTCTCTCTCTCTCTCTCTCTCTCTCTCTCTCTCTCTCTCTCTCATTCTCCTGCCTCTTCCTCTTCTCTCTTACAGTATCTTACTGACCCCCTGCACACGCACACACACGCACACACACACACACACACACGCACACACACGCACACACACAGGTATTTTCTGCATCTGCTTGCTCTTGTCTTCTCTCTCTCTCTCTTTGTTATTCCTCCGTTGAACACTGTGTTGTTTCTGTCTTCTGTCTCGTTCTGACGTAACGTCTGTGTGTCTCTCTTTCTCTTTCTCTCTCTCTCTCTCCCCCTCTGTCTCTTTCTCTCCCTCTCCCCCTCTCTCTCTTTTTCTCTCTCTCTTTATCTCACACACACTCTCTCTCACAAGCTGTTGTTCCTGATGGCGTTACAAATGAGATGTTGAAAGGTTATCTCTGAGGCAGGAGCCACAGAGCATTGTTGCCCTTGGGCTTAGCCAAGGCCCCCGCGGTACAGTGCTTCACCAGCAGGGGGATAATGCTTGATAATGTCCAGGTTGTTAATGCAGATCATACTGGTGTGGTGAGGGGTTCTTTAGATATATTAAACTGTTTTTTACAGAAAGGCACACACATATGGGCCTACCCATGACCACAACGAGGCTCTGTATCTCAGACATGATTCACGTGTTACAGGCCAGCCAGAGCTGGTTGTTCATGGGATGTGCAGGCTGTGACCACAGGAAGTGGAGGTTGATTAGTGGCAGGATGTTGAGGCAGAGCATGGACACATACTGTAGCATAGCGTTACTGTATGTTGCTGTAGAGTGTTATTAGTGGTGGAGAAAAACGATATCGAAGTATTTTATAAAGGCCCCAACATTTGTTGTGTATATTGTGTATATACTGTAGTGCCCCTAAAATATACAAGTTGCCCGAATTGCAACTGCAGACTGACTTGCTTTACTTGAAAACGAGGTTGGTTGGGGGACTTTTAGGGATCGTGGAGGAGCAAGATGTGGGCGAGTGAGACTAAATATGTGTGCACTGCAGTGCTCTGCAGGGTCGCCTCATTCACACGCTGAGTTTTCAGGTGAAGGAGGGCTCGATTGCATGCTCAAAACTGTTTTGAACTCTAGCATTTCTCTGACATACTCTCAGAGTTCTCCTCAATTCGTTCTAATCAATACTTAACTTTTCATCTTAACTAACTCACATTGGGGTTACTTCAGTATACGGTAATCGAATTTCATTCATTTTAGTTTAATTCAGTTCAGTCAATTAATTTGTTAATTCGGTCAGGCATTTAATGCTGGGCGATATGGACCAAAAATCATATCCCGATATATTTAGGTTAAATACCAATACACGATATATATCGGTACTTTCTTTAAAGTGGGCGAGAAGAAAGAACAGGAAATCTAACGGAAATGTGAATTTTTTTATTTTAGCTACATTAATTTTAGTTGTACATGGTTAAATCCATAGCAGAGAGGTTGTTTTGATATTTGTTTTTGAGTACCGGTACCTTGTAATACTAGCTGCTACCTGTATCTGTTTCGGAAATTAAGCATGTAACAAATAGAATAAGTAATGGATAAACACATAATATAACTATATCGATATAAACTATATTGCCTAATTGTATATCTCTGTTGAAAATATACTGATATAAATTAAATATCGGTATATCACCCAGCCCTATCAGGCATTACGGTCCGAAAATCAGTCTCCGTGAGGCAAAACAAAACAAATAAACGAAATAATGTGCCAACTGTCCACACACAGCACAGAGATGTGAGGTTGGGTTAGCAATAATGGGAACGCAGGATACGCACACATGGCATAATTTCTTTGTGTCAGTTGTATTCTCACATATGCACAGAGACATGTAGCAATATTTACATTTTACATGCATTTGAAAAAATGTTGAATATGAAATCAAGAACATCCGTTATCTTACCGTACTGTAGCAGTTCTCTAAATCACACATTCCTAACATACTGTAGAAGCTGGACCTGCTTGATATGCATGACCTGTCTCTTGAACAAGCTAGCTGCCCTTTGTGCAGATGAAGCTATCATCTTGGGGCATTCATTATTAACTGTATTAAATGTAATCTGCAGTTGATCACCTGACATATTACCAGTTCATCTGCTCACTAATTTTTAGAGTTTACGTTAGCAGCAACTGTTACGAATTTGCAAGACAGATTAAAAAAAATAATCACCTCTTTAATTAACTAATGAATGTAATTTATTGAATTAACTTTAATTTCCCATTCACCCTCATCAGAGTCACACCAGCAGTATTATAAAACACTACATTAATCCTCCAGTAAGCTAGCTAGTTAGCTGTGGTAATTATTGTTGCGCCGGAGCCATTATCACACGAGGACACAACGGGGCCATTCTTCTGGCCACGTACCTCCACACGCAGCTAACAAAGGTACACAGTCTGCTCTGTGGGATTAAGCCGTGGAGCTGACAGGGCTTTGGTTGGAGACTGAAAAGGGGCGATTAGGTCAGGAGCTAGGGTTACTGTAGACATAATCCTGTCCTGCAGTTTCTTGGCGTAATTAAGATGACAAGTGTGGAAATGTGCATGGGGGGGTGCCTCCTCTTCAACACACCACTGGATTAGAGACACCTGTCTCCTAGAACTCTCTGGAAAGATAGCTGGATAGAGACACAGAGAGGAAGAGAGTAAAAAGAACAGTGCGGACAGATATCACACACAAAAATAGTGATCCTGAGACAGATTAGAAGATTAGAAGACAGGAATGAGAGAGAGAAAGAGAGAGAGAGAGAGAGAGATTACAATTAGATCACAATAAATACAAGTGACACACTGATTGATTCCTTTCAGGCTGGGGTTCTTATTGTGTGTGTGTGTGTGTGTGTGTGTGTGCTTGTTTATTTTTAGGTGAAGGGTGTCCACTGTCAATAAGCACTTTTCCCAAATCTGATCCCTAATCTTTTTGTTAGTCATGGCCGATATACACACACACGCGCGCTTAGTTGATTTCCTACTGATACACGCGTCTGGACATCTGACCAATATATACAAAGGCAGTTCTGCATCACTTTTGGGGAATAAAACACACACACACACACACACACACACTCACAGGGCAGGCTGAGAAGTAAGACAGAGACCTGAGCTGAACAAATGGACTTAGTCACGGCTGAGCCTAGGTGTGGAATGTTAGTGGGGGTTGTTTATCTGTGTGTTTTTGTGTGTGTGTGTGTGTGCGTGTGGGAGGGGGGGTCGACACCCCCACCCAGTGAAGCAGAAAACACATGTGAAGGAGGTGCAACAGGAGTATTAGGAAATACGATGTGTGTGTGTGTGTGTATATATCATTGCGTTAACATGATCCTTTACTGTGCTTTCATAAACACCTTTCTTATCTGCTCCAAACAAAGAATGCAAGATTTTCAATTTAAACGTGCGTGTAGCTAATGGTTCTCACTATCACTGTCTATTTTCTCCACCTCTCCACCTGTCTTCTTCTATCTACATATGTCTGTGTTACGTCAATATGTGTCGCATGCTGTGTGTTACGTCAATATGTGTCCCATGCAGCAAATATCCTCCTCTTATCACAAAGTGGACCATAGCAGGTGACCATGCAATGTGTGTGTGTGTGTGTGTGTGTGTGTGTGTGTGTGTGTGTGTTTTATCAGTGTTGTTAATGAGTAACAGTGTCTGCCTCCAGAGTGCTGATAACGTCAGGTCGAGGACATTGGTTTGCAATCACTCTACCCCACACACACACGTGCGCGCGCACACACACACACACACACACACACACACACACACACACACACACACACAAAATAGCAGACACTTTGAGCGCCAGTTCTGTCTTATCTTATGTTAACAATGTGTTAACTTATCTTTAAGGCATGATGCACTCTTATATTAGAACAAACAAACAATCTGTCTGTCTGTCTGTCTGTCTGTCTGTCTGTCCACCTGCTCTATACAGCATCTGTCAAAATATCACTTTGGGCCAGTTTTTCAATGTTAATAATGGCACACCAGAATTCTCTATATATAGTCTATATTGTCGAGTAAGAGGTTGCTGTAGCAGGGCTACATTACTTGTTTCTGACTCTGGGGGATCCACACTACAGTCACTATCACAGATCTATAGACATTAAACACAGTGACTAAAGTATGTCTTGATGTTTGTCAACAACGCTGTGTGTTTTATTTATGACACTGGAATGTAATCAGTCGCTTCGTACAACTATAGACAACAACTAGAGGGTTGTAAAACGCAGTTGTTGGGCCAGCGTACAGTATGTCAAAGAGTAGCGATAGGATGTGGATTTATTTCTCTAAATGTATTTCTCCAAATATAAAGTACAGTAGGTGATTCTAATCTATTTTTTGACATAATTTCGAGTGTTTGATAAACAAACTTTGTATAAAATGTCGACACGTACCAAAACAACATTGTTTCTACAACGTCCCGCGAAATAATATGTTATTGTCCGTTTTATGTTTCAGTGTTTCCTTTTGTAGTTAGGAGGGAAAAGAAGTTACCTTTATTTTGTGGGGTTCTCTGTGAAGGCAATGGTCCTTTGGGCTGATAATGAGTGTAAACTGACAGTGACTGGAGGAGAACTGAACCCCAGCCATAGATTCCAGACATACATACACAACACCTGCTATAGCCGCAGAATACAAAATGTTAGTTGAAGGTCATTGTTGTAGCATGGTCACACAGACACAGTGACTGAATGCTAAATGCTAAAAATGTATCTGCTAAAGTGCCGCATTGCATTTAGCACTATATTGCTAATGCTTAAAATAGCACTACTGTATTTCTGTCAGTGAATAGTAATGTGACAAACACGTTGTTTATAGATACTGTCACAACATTGTTTGCCCTTAGCATAACTACACACAGCGCTAACACCTAGAGACTACCTGACTGGAAAACATATCGTTTTGTATTATATGTTGTGCTCTCGCGTGACAGCTGTAGCCTGCAAACCATAGCCAGGAATGTAAATTTTGGGAATGACGGACATGCTAAAGTATGATGTTGTGTGCGTTTGTGTGCGTGTGTGCGCGTGTATGTGTGTGGGGTGCATTCATGTCTGAAGCTGCAGTTCTCCGCAAAACTAAGGGTGGCGCTGTTTAGATGAAATAATACAACAATACAGCTTATCTGAGTTTGTGGCATGTGTATACTTAAAAATGTAAGCACAACAACAGAGGATGAGGGACGTTTGATTTATGTACACTGTGTCCTTGTAGTTTGTATACAGAATATTGTCTGTATTGGCTTGTAATACATACAGTAAGTAGGTTATTTAAGCCTGGTTGGTGTTATGTAAGTAGTGCAGTATTACAGTGCCTGGTGAATGCCTGATGCTAATACCTCCACCACCCCTCCAGCTCATATTTAGCTACTGCGTAACACAGACATTGGCCACCACGCGTTTTCCAGGCACACACAAGCACGCACATACACACACATGTGTACCCACATGCTAAACTGGAATAGTACTGGTGAACTTTGACATTCTTTCTACCCCAGCCAAGCTGTTTACTTATTGTTATCTTCTCTAATTCTGCTCTGTCTCTCTTGATGTGTTGCATATTTGTTTGTTTCCTTATTTCATTTTGGGGGCCGCCATGTTTGGATTAGTTATTGTTGCTCTGCTGTCCATCATGTACCTCATCTTGTTGTGTCTGTGAACGACTGAGGTCATGGAGCTGGAGAGAGCACAATCATTTGTTGTTGTATTCACATTGGAATGCAGCTCCAAGATCAGTTTTCAAGGTTTGCTGCTCGCTGAGACCATCTAGAAGTGTCCAGACGTGTCTCTGCTTGTTTACATTGCTAGCCACAAAGAAACACCTTTGTGTTTTGCTATACTTTGCAATAAAATAATTACCTTTTTTAGACTCATGTTCTCTGGTCATGGCAGCTCCTAGTCACGGTGTGAAGCATTCATCATCCATTCTTATCAATCCTTCTCTTTTATTCTATTCATCACCTGCATCATTTCTTCTCTGTACTTGATCATCTGTCCCACTCATACGGTACTGTAGGTCACTCTTTCAATCTGGTGCTCTCTTTTACTTTGTCTTGTTTATCCTTTTCTATAGCTGTGTAATTAGACAGCATTTTAACCTGAGAGAACCTACACATCCACACACACACACACACACACACACACACACACACACACACACACACACACACACACATTCTGTGTGATTTGTGGTTTCAGTAAAGTCCTTTATAGGCTTAGGAGATTGTGCTCATAACCTCTTGCTCTCTCTCTCTCTCTCTCTCTCTCTCTCTCTCTCTCTCTCTCTCTCCCTGCATATGCCTCTCCAAGCCTCTTACCCACTTTCCCATGTTGTAATGATCCCTGCTAACCGCCACTGTGTTTATTTTGAGACTATGAGCTGTAGCTGCAGAACCCATGCCTTCCCATTCGATGTCTTTTAAAGTGGAGGATGCTTCATTTGTATGAATGCTTAACTTTGACTTGACTGCCATATGTATTTGTATTGTAGTTTTATAATGTTGTTATCAAACGTTGAGGTTTATACAACTTTATTTCCACAATTTTTGCACACATTTTTAGATGCTATAGCAGGAAGTTCCAGTATTGTCCCTGGCATTAAAGATGGTGGATATGGAATAAAGAGTAATAGATTAATAGATATATTCATGGATGAATATGGCACCTGCTCCATACTGAATAAATGATGTGAAACAATGTATAGATACATTTGTAATAATCTGTATTTCCTGTGCCTCAAAAACCCGCTTGATGGTTCTATTGTTATGGAAGGTACAGACAGGTGCAGGAACAGACTGGAGAGGTAGAACAATATAACTGGTGATTATAGTAGATCAGCCTGAACAGGGGGGCGAGACAGAGAGAGAGAGAGAGAGAGAGAGCGAGAGAGAGAGAGAGAGAGAGAGAGAGAGAGAGGGATTGAGGGACGGATTCAGAAGGTTTTACATCTTGTTTTCTCACAAAGCTGTTGGGTGTGGAGAGCTCAGGGAGTCAGGTTGCCACGCCAACCCACTCAGCAGATTCCTTGTCTGTGTGTGTACGTGTGTGTCTTTGTGTGTGTGTGCGTGTGTGTATGTGTGTGTGTGTGTGTGTATGTCTGCGTGTGTTTGCGCGTGTGTGTATGTATGTGTGTGTGTGTGTATGTGTGTGATGTTTTTCTTTACTAAAATGTAATTACAGAAATATACTTATACATTTCTGAATTAGGACAATTAATTTAACTGGGACAGTGGAAGTGTGTGTGTGTTTGTGTCTGTGTGTGTGTGTGTGTGAGGTGCACTCGAGGAGGACAGCTTAATGTGTACCCATCAGTCTGCCTGTTGCCCCAGGGTAAGGAAAGTCAAGACCGAGAGTGTGTGCTTGTCTCTGTGGGTGTGTGGGTGTTCGTGTTTTAACAACTTTCACTTTTCCACACGCACGAACACACATACACGCACGCACACTGTCAATGCTTATATGTGCATGAATAACAGTATGGTTGAGAGGGGGAGGAAGATAAAAAGAACAGAACAAAGAGGCCGAGTGAAGATAATAATTCACTGTTTGACTTTTTGAGCAGATCATCTGTAATAATGTCTTGTTGATGACAGGCGACCCAGGCATGCGTAGACACACACACAAACGCTTGTGCACGCAAACACACACACACACAAACACACACAGCTACACACACACGCTAAACACACCATCAATCTTTTTCTCCTGACCACATACTGTATGCAGAGTTCAGGCGCATGGTACTGCATTCTTGCATACGCACAGTACACAAACACACACGCACGCACACGCACACACACACACACACGTGCTTATGCCTCAGCCTACTGTAACTGCGTGCGATCAGACGGTTGCCTGCTGTAAAGACTTCATATGGGCAATGCGTAGTTTCTAATGAGAACATATTAAGAGTTAGAAGCGTTCCTGCCTGGACTCCTGCTCAATCTATATGCCAGAAACAACCCTGTGAGCTCACACTACACTAGGGGCTTACTGTAAAAAAAAAAGGTCTCTAAGTAGTTTAAAGCTAAACGACAATATGTTGCTCTGGCCTCAATGCATGCAGGGCCAAAACACACACCACAAAATTCAGACCAGATTAGGGAATATTACTGAGGAGCTTTTCTGGGGGAACAATGGATTTAACAAGGTTTGTCAGGATATCACGGGTGAACATTTTTTGCCGCTGTTGCAAATAACTTTGCATGTTTTTATAATGTTTTGCCTTACATAGGTCAATATGAGGTCATTGTAGAATAGAATAGTATATAACACTTAAAGCAAAATGACTGACTAATAGACTAGGATAGAATACAGTAGAACACAGAAGGATTTAATCAGGGGCAATATGTTATTCAAACAGCACAAGCAATGGCTTTTGAAACTGTTAAATAACAGAGTAGCATGATCAAGCAGGATGCTTACGTTGGCCGTTTTCACATGGAGTGCATTACGTGCTGCGCTGAAGCCCGTGTGTGCGTGTGTGTGTCCTTGTGTCATCAGGTTGTAGAACACCAGACATGTCTCACTACTGCCTACCGTATAAGGAGAGAGAGTGACAGAGCCTGGTCGTGTTTGTGTCGTCTGTGAAGCTAATGGCAGTCCAGGGAACGCCCCAAATGGACTAAACAGATGTCTACACACACATAAACACACACACACAATGGCATCACAAAGCGTGCGCATCGTTTTATGGCTATACACAAGAACACATACTGTACACAAGCAGACACACTTCATCTGTGGTGTGTATGGCAAACACACTTCACCTGTTGTGTGTATGCGTGGTGTCCAAATTGCAACTTTAAGTACAGTAGTTACATTATTTGCTTTAACTATTTTTTTATTTTATGGCAAGTGTCTTTGTCCACAAGGGACAGTGCGACCGACAGTTGCAGCTGATCTATGGTGCATTATCCACTATATATGCAAATATAGTGTGCTTACTGTATAGGCATAAGGTAGAGGTGTATGTTACACTGCAACTTGAGCAATGATTAACATGCATTATCTGACACTAAAACACCACAATGCACTGGCTCCAACACACACACACACAAACACACACACACATGACCCTGCCTCGTGAAATGGAGAACAAAAGAGTTCATGCTCACGTCAGTTTCCCCCTGGAGACATATTAAAACCACGGTTGCTCCACAGAGGAGGAGGAGGAGGAGGAGAGGGGAGCAAAGGCTTCATCAGGGATGGAGAATGGGAGGAGAGGAGAGGAGGGAGAACTGTTGAAAGTTGAGGGGGTCACATGGAGGTCTTGCTGCTCTGTTCCTCTGGGGGAGAGCGAGTGAGAGAGAGGGGGAGAGGGAGAGGGAGGCTGAAACTGGGCTCCGTCTCAAACAGCAGGCAAGAGAGCAGCAAATCATGAGAGAGACAGAGAGAGAGAGAGAGAGAGAGAGAGAGACGGTTGGTGCAGTGAGCCAGCGTGTGGCGTAGAAGAGAGGAGGAGAAATGGGAGAGATGGAGTGATGAAGCGAAGAGAAGAAGGGAGAAAACAGGAGGAGCTAAAGACAGAAGCCAATGCAGGAGAGGTTGAAGGGTGACCCATTAATGAGGAGATCAATGAACCAACTAACTTGCTAGCTGAGTGGGAGAGGAGAGGAGAGAGAACAGCTGGGGAACATGTATACAGGCTATAGAGAGATACATGTAATACTGTATATAATGGACAGAGAGAGACCGGGGGGGAGAGAGAGAGAGAGAGAGAGAGACCGGGGGGGAGAGAGAGAGTTAGAGAGAGAGAGAGGGAGAGTTAGAGAGAGAGAGGGAGAGAGATAATTATCCCGTTCTGCCCATCTACGAGGGAATGGGAAAAGAACCTTTCTGTGACTAATGTCTTTTTCACACGTTTAACCTTTCTCCATCTATCATGTTGTCAACGGGGCAGCCCTCTTGGAAAAACAGCAGCTTAAAAGCCTCTCTCCTCTGCTCCCCTATTCTCTCCTCTCCCGTCGTCTCCTCACCTTTTCCCGCTCCTGTCTATTCCTCCTGCGGTGTTACGTTCTAATTCCTCCCCAGTGGCTGAATCCAAAGTGGTCTTCAGTTCCTCCTGTGGTTCAGCTTAGAGCCACACAAGCCAGGAAACACTGACAATTTGACGTTGACCTTTCTTTCCCCTTTTCTTGAACTACATACATCAACCCCAGAAAAGACAAATATTGTTCTGGTCTACAAGGTCTACAACATTGATAGAACCTTATCCAGAAGGTCAATTTGCTCTGTAAACGTTAGCCTTGGTATAAATGTCCCATAGATTAGTATTTAGACTGTGTGGGGGCTGCTAGAATAAGTGTTTTGAATGTACTTGATTCCAATGCTGGTGAACGTTTATTGTAGAACTTATTGTTTGAGTGATAACTGTGTCATTTCACATTTGTTTTGTTAAGGGGAGCTTTCTGGAAGGTTCTTGCAAACCTTCCAGCGGTTGGAAACAAGTAGAATTATATAGCTCACCTCACTGGCATAAATAATAGTGAATTGGCTGACTGCAGATTTCTTTTGGATGAGTTAAGACCAAGAGTGATATATTGTGTTCTTTAACGTCTGTCTGGTTACATTGTCCCTCTCCTGGTCTGTCATGTTGTAATCCCTCTTGAGACGAACTCCCTTAAATTCCTTCCTGCCTGCCTTGTTTTTTCTTCCTTCGTTTCCTTCTTTTCTCCTTTATTTCCTCCTCTCTCCATCGTTCCTGAGAGATTTCTTTCCAGGTTTCTGCCTCGACCCCCCGTCTACCCTTCCCCCTTCATTCATTCATTCGTCCCGTTATCCTTCTTTTCCACACAGTGTTTTCCTAGCGTGTTGTTTCACAGTAGACTGGCTACCGAGCGGTCAAGGCCTTGCTGCGTTTTACGTCTCCACTGGCCAAGAAAGGCATCTGGAAATGAGACCCTCTGGTCAGCTTTCAAGCTGTAGTTCCCCTTGTGTGTGTGTGTGTGTGTGTGTGTGTGTGTGTGTGTTCAAGCCAAGTACAGGTTAAAAAATATGCCCTGTTTTTCATGAAATAAATCATAGTTCTATTATTTTTTTGTTTTTCTGCATTTTCAGATATCAATATCATAGCAATGCATTTCCAATGTGTGGGGCGGAGCTTCTGAGGGAGCACCCTATGGCATTGAAGGCAGATGTGTTCCAGAATGACTGACTCCATCTTTAACATCTATGTTCATGTTAACCCCTCTCGCAGCTCTTTGCCTACCATTTGGCCTTTTTCAAAAATGTGGGCGGAGTCAGGCTCAGAGCTGGGGGTGGAGTTACATTCAACCGGCTTATATTAGCCACCCTACATGTCACAACTAACTCAAGTAACTAACGTCTCTCCCCTCTCCCCCCCTCCCTCCCACACCCAGGGCCACCCCGCGTGTCGGAGCGCGTGGCCCACCGCCAGTCGGTGCGCCTGGGCCGCACCACCAAGCTGCCCTGCCCCGTGGAGGGCGACCCCCCGCCCCTCATCATGTGGACCAAAGATGGCCGCAACATCCACCGGGGCTGGACGCGCTTCCGGGCGCTGCAGCACGTGCTGCGCATCAAGGAGGTGGAGGCGGACGACGCCGGCACCTACATCTGCAAGGCCACCAACGGCTTTGGCAGCGTCAACGTCAACTACACGCTCATCGTCATCGGTGAGTTGTCGCACAGTTCTTACCACTCTCTCCTCTATATAGATAACTTACAGTATATCATTTAGAACGCATAGCACACTATTTATATGCCTGTTACAGATCAGATATAGTACAGTAAGTGCAGCCAGATTAACCCAAGCCACATGTAAAGCTGTAAAGCCTCTATACTGTATGCCTGCAGATGCATAGCGTGCATTTTGGGGGTAATTTGGTTGATTACTGTCAGACTGCCACTCAGGTAGGCGGAGCTAAGCTTTGCTCAGCAAACCGCATGTACACAAAAGCACCAATCATAAAACGTGTGAGAAGGGATCTCATTGGTCAAAATAACTCATGTCTAATGTAACGGATGTGCGGATGCTCTGGGAAGCCATGGTCACATACTCCAGTTCCAGGTGCAGGAGGGGTTGCTCACGTCTGTTTTGTTTTTGAAACATAAACAGCATTGTTTTTAACAGGCGCAACATTAGTTGACCATGCACACAAGCACACGCACGCACGCGCACACGCACACACAAACACACACACACACACACATACACCCACGATCCAACGCACACATCTAGAGAGGATGCAAGGAATTGTATTCAATGAGCTGGAGTGTACATTTGTTCTTATGATACGGCAGTCAGCATGTGAAATGTGTGTGTGTGTGTGTGTGTGTGTGTGTGTCCAGTCATCCATGGGAGTTACGAGATGAACCTCTATACCTTCCCCAATTCTTCTCTGTTCAATGTAGCTTTTTATGTTCTTTGTTATTGTCTATGTTTGTTTGATTATTTTCAGTTTTTTTTCTTTTACTTCCTTCCTTCCTTCCTCCCTCCCTCCCTTCCTTCCTTCCTTCCTTCCTTCCTTCCTTCCTTACTCCCTTCCTCCCTCCCTCCCTTCCATCCTCACTCCCTTCCTTCCTTCCTTCCTTCCTTCCTTCCTTCCTTCCTTCCTCTCCTGCCTACTGGCTGTGCCGTCTGGGACATAATTAGCCAGGCTACGTTGATTGGCCTTTTATGTGGTAATCAGGCTTGTGCAGGTCTGTAGACAGTCAGGCGCTGTTGTACTGTGTGCTTGTGTGTGTGTGTGTGTGTGCCTGCTAGCACGTGTGTGTAGCAGTTTTATTATGAATGGGACATTTGTTAGAGATGTTTGTGTTTACGCTACGGTCGCCTTTGTGTGTTTCGTCAACCCTCTGTGGAATGCCTATTCGTGTGTGTGTGTGTGTGTGTGTGCATGTGTAGGTGTGTGAGTCTCAGGTTTCAGTCTTTTGGAGTGTGTGCCAACAGGGCGGTTAAGGCGACCCAGAGCGTCCCAGAGAGGCAGACTGAACCAGCACTCAGTACCGCTGAGCCAGAAACCTGGGCCAGACGTGGGCCAGACTCAAATGGCATGAGGCTGCTGTCACTCAGACGCCACTGGTCTCTTTTCTGTGCATTTGTCTTTGACCCACACACACATATATTGCAAATATGATTATACCTTAGTCAAACGTAAAATAAAAATGTTATTAATTAAGAAACTATCATTTAACATTATTTACTGTACTAGGGTTGTAACGGTACATGTTATTGTATTGTTGGTAGTGGTTGGTAAAGGGGGTAGCCTTGTTTGTAGAGGTTGGTAATGGAGTCTTGATGGTAGAGGCTGGTGAAGGGGTATTGATGGTAGAGGTTGGTGAAGGGGTATTGAAGGTAGAGGTTGGTGAAGG
>JAODUE010013297.1:0-11227 GCA_027564755.1 Amblyopsis hoosieri | reverse complement strand
TGAAGGGGTATTGAAGGTAGAGGTTGGTGAAGGGGTATTGAAGGTAGAGGTTGGTGAAGGGGTATTGAAGGTAGAGGTTGGTGAAGGGGTATTGAAGGTAGAGGCTGGTAATGTAGTATTGATGGTAGAGGCTGGTGAAAGGGTATTGATGTCAGTGTGTGAAGACCCTCCATCGAGACCCTCCCTCCACCCTCCCTCCACTGAACTTCAAAGGAGTGTTGGCACACAGTGGAGGGGGTGGGGGGGGGGCAACAGCTGCCTCTGAGGTCATAGACAGGCAGCTGCTAAATCTCTCGCTCTCTCCCTCTCTCCCTCTCTGCCCCTCTCTCTCTCTCTCTCTCTCTCTTTCTCTCTCAATCCCTCTCTCCTCTCACACTCAGAGGGTGAGCCTTTAGAACAAGTGTGTTTGTGTTAAAGTGGAACTATATAACTTGTTAGGTTCCTCTTTAACCCATACATTTCAGTACACATCCGATTGTTCTGGTGAAATCAGCGTCACTATTCTCAGGTTGGTGAATATATGGTACGTGGTTTGCTTTTTAATGATTACACATTTTCAATATTAATAGATTTTCTAGTAAGTAATTTTAAGGGCCACTTCAGATAGGTCTCACCGGTACCTGGTCTTAGAATGAGCTCAGTTTTACAGGGCTTAAGTCAGTCAGAAGGTCACAACGTTCCCAAACATCTCCCAGTAGAATGGCCCACACATAAAACAGGCGCCATTCTTTCTATTGTACATTAACGTTGCACCAAACCAATGGGGTAGCCTTAACAGGCCGACCTCCTGTGTAACACAAGCTGGGAAGCATGCCTTATAGCCTCCTTGGAGAGGCAGTTAGCATGGAAAGTGGCGTCCCTCTGCTGTTTGCTTAGCTGGAAGCATACACAGGTAATGACGCTGTATGGATGGGATGTGAGACTGGATGTAGTTAGCTCTGCTCAGGTTTCCCAGAAGCCCTATAGAGGACGGTGGCCTTGAGCCTGTGCAGGCGGGACAATGGCCTCTGCAATAGAGGACTGTGCGTTTCTGAGCGTCAGCCATGTTTTCTGATGTTTGCTTTTGTTCTCCTCTGCTTCACACCACTCCTTCTTCACTGTATTCAACTCTCCTTTGCTCTCCCCTTGCCTCCTCTCTCTCGCATGTGTGGTCCTGCTAATTGTCCAATGACGGCTTGGCCTCAGTGTGCTGAACCCACACCTGCGTCTTATTGTCTTTTCCTCCCAGTTTCGAGCTGAAGGATCGTTGACACCTTTTCCTGGTTAGTGCCGCGTTTCACTTTGTATCAATATTTTCTCAGGTTTCTCTTTCTCCCTGTTTAATAGCGGCTGATTACCGTAAAACATCGACCGTGACTGTGGGTGAAGGAGAAGGTGAAGGCAGAGGAAATTAAAATATGCCTTTAGTGTTTTGTGGGTGCGTGTATGAGTGAATTAATGGAATCCTGGTCAAATATTACAATTGGAGTGTGTGTGTGTGTGTGTGTATGCGTGTGTATGCGTGTGTGTGTGTGTGTGCGAGATCGTGCATGTGTGCGCGTGTGTGTGCGGAGGAGCGGTGCAAGCCATGCGTACAAAGGAAGGAAGCGGTCGGGATTCAGGAATGCATGTGTTTTATTGTGTGTGAGTGTGCATAGATGAGTCTTGGTCTGTGCATGTATGAATCGACAGTGTGTGTGTGTGTGTGTGTGTGGGGGGGGGGGGGGTTGAGGTTGTATTCATTTATCCACTCTAGCAAACATAAGAGGATGTGCGTGTTTGTGTGTGTGTTTACTTTTATCTGACGATTGTATAGCTTTAAGACCTCAACAATAGCATTTAACATCTGGTCATGACTAGACCAGTGGAAAAGCATAGAATCACACCAGCCAGACACCGGTGTCTATCTGATTTACATGCATTATGTATTTGACATGTGCAAAATGGACGATGAGTAGCATGGTGAACACGCTATGCAACTACTGTACAGTACCATGTGACACGTGTAAATGGACATTATAACAAGACAGATGAGGAACATTGTGGTTGAGAGTGTGTGTGTGTACGTGTGTGCGTGTGTGTGTGTGTGTGTAGACCTGTGTGTGCTCATTCACTCTTTGTTTTAGCGATGTAAGTGTGAGACTGTGCAGCTGTCCTACAGCCAGAAACTAACACAACAGATCACGTTTCAGAACAATGCCTCTCTATCCGTCAGTCCACGCTGCTCTGTGTGTATGTGTAAGATAGAACAGCGTACATTCACACACACACCAGACACCAGATATCTCAATTAAAAAGTAAGAAACCTGAGAACACACACACACACACACACAACTGCACACAGACACGCATACACACACACATGCACGTGCGCGCACACACACACACACACACACACACAATTCACTAACTAATCACACAAGCATGGTTTTTGTGTGTGTGTGTGTGTGTGTGTGTGTGTGTGGGGGGGTGATTGATGTGGTATTTGCACTCTATGTCAGTGGACCTCAAAGTATATACTACACACACACACACACACGCACATGGACACATACACACACATGCACACACACAGCATACTAGTAGGCATGTTTGCACAGCATACAATCAAGCCGTTAGCATGTTAGCATGAGGGAATGACTATATGTTGCACGACTACTACTGGTGGTGTTGAACCAGTTCAGGGTGTGGCCTGTGTTTGTGGGTGGGTGTGTGGGGGGGTGGGGATGAAGGGTACCTTCATGGTGGGATAAACCAAACGCATGGAAATCACGAGTCTGTGTGTAGGTGTGTGTGTGTGTGTGTGTGTGTGTGATCTGGAGGAGATAGAGGTGTAGGTTGGCATGCCACATGTGGTAGAGCAGAGACAGGGTTCAAGGGAGAGAGATAGTCATGCTTATTAAGTAAAGCTGGTTGCCACCTTGGAATAATACAAATACAAACAGTGAGGCTACACAATAGCACACACACACACACACACGCACACACGCAGGCAGACTCAGAAACATAAACACACAATTGAAAATTATAGAGACACGCGTGCACACATGCTTCCATGCACCCACATGCAGATTTCGAGCGCAAACAGACAGCACGCACGTGCACACACGAACACACACACACACACACGCGCGCACACATGCAGACACCATCAACGGGTGCCTGGCCTCCATCACGCATGTCTGCCCACATCCTCTTTGTTCTGCTTGGATTCATCGCTGTGGAGACAGCGGGATGAGAAGAAGCTCTTTTTTCCCCAGACCTGAAATGCCTTTTGAAGAGCAAAGGAAGATGTTGACCCTGATTTAAATGATGCATGACACACAGGTATTTGTCTATATTTAAGTTCACTCATATGTTATTTTATGAGGTTCATATTTTCCTAATTCTGAACAAAGTTCAATTTTCAACACTGGAGTGGAATGTGTACTAAAACGAACTAAACTAAAGCTTTCAACGACTACACATCAAGCATCTACTCAATGTACACATACAGTATGTCTACAGACAGAC
The DNA here is from genome assembly GCA_027564755.1 of Amblyopsis hoosieri. Classification (NCBI taxonomy): domain Eukaryota; kingdom Metazoa; phylum Chordata; class Actinopteri; order Percopsiformes; family Amblyopsidae; genus Amblyopsis; species Amblyopsis hoosieri. Next base: position 7,735 of record JAODUE010013297.1, on the reverse strand, counting down.
CTGTGATCTAGCTGTGGCCTTCCCTATTGGCTAGCTATCTTAGTAATTTGTAACAGTTAATGGCCATTTCAGTCCAAGTGTCCCTTTTCACTCATTTGCCTGCACTTGAGGGGGTCTCTTTTGTGTGCATGCATTTAAGATGGATTAGCTTTCATTTCTCTCTCTCTCTGCCTACTCCCTCCATTGCTGTTCCCTCGGTATCATGTCTTCTTCGTGTTCATCGGTCACTCCATCAGACTTCATTCCTCTCTTCTAGTCTCTCCTTCCTTGCTTTATTTGGCTTTTTACCCTTATTCTCTCTCGTGTAGCCATATATTCCTATGTAGCTGAATATTTCTGCATTTGTGTGTTTCTGAATGAAGTCCAGCCACTGTGCTCCAAGCCAAGCTCTCATAGAGCCCTAATGGGTCTTAAATAGCCCTTCGCTAGCTTTGACTTCAATTCTCCTTGCAAGACGCCATCTGTCCATCAGCCTGCCATTGTGACTCATGCGGGGGGGCTCATGCGTGGGGGGAGGCCTCAACTGGGAGGCTGTAAAATTTTGCACCGTTCCCCTGCGCTCGCTTTGCAAGTTCAAGTTCACCCTGAATGTTAATGAAGCCCTCTACCTCTGTGTTTACACACTCCTCCTCTTCTTTCCGCATCGTGGTTATTCACATCCGCCCTCTCCCCACCTCCTCCACCCCCATCATCCCTCCATCCACCATCATTTCAGCAGGTAGATGTAGTTTGACGGTGGAACTTCTTGCGGACCACGCCCGACAGCTGTCGGCCACGTCCAAGCGAAGCATGTTTCCATTTTGGGTTTCGGCGGCAACTCTCCCGTAGCTAATGTGAGGTGTAACCCTAGCCCTGTGTGTTTTGGCCCAACGGGCACCTATTTAGTAGAACATGGAGTGTATATGTTATATGAATTACCGCTAACAGATGGAGATGCCTGCAGTATTAATCAGAAGGTGATGCATGAGGGGGTTATTAGTGGACATTAGAGTATGCATATATGTGTAACCTATTTCATATATATATGTATATATGCATTCAAATGAGAGTTGGTGCTCCTCCAGGTTAACAAGATACATGTTTGATATTTAGGGTCTCTTATGGTTTTAATAAATAGGTACGATGTGGTCACATGACTAAAATATCCTGTAATATATTATTGTATGTTATTTATACTGTCTAGTGGGCATATATTATTTTTATGGGCAAATGTAATGACTGTACTTGTGAAGTACAGTGCATGCATGTTCACAATGTATTTTTGGTGCTCGCAATGTATGACCACTGCCAAGGTAGAATAGTAAAATAAGCTACGTAATATAAGTCTCTTTCACTACACACAGAGTAAGTGTGTGTGTGTGTGTGTGAGCAGGTAACAAGGGGCCCATGTTCCTTGAATAGACAGCTTAGTGAGCTTTGTACACACTGAAGGATTAGTGCTGTTCTCTACTGCTGGCCCTTGGAAGCTAGGCCTATAGCACATACACACACACACACACACACACACATGCACACAAAACAGGCATGCACAGACACAGACAAATGTATACATAGTTTTAGCCTACAGGCGCTCACTTAAATGTATGCACGCACACGCACACACACACACACACACACACACACACACACGCACGCACGCACGCACACACACACATACAGTACATACATACAGTATAAACCCATATAGACAGCTTATTCCTGTAATGGGTAATCAAGCAGGAAAGCACATGTGTGTAATCCCATAAATACCATTGCACCGGCAATGTTCAATGACACCATCTCTCTCTCTGTCTCTATATGTCTTTTGTGTGTGCAGCCCCCCGCCCCCCCATACGCTATAGCTCTATAATGGGCTCTTTTGAGGGCTCTTCTTGCAGCTCTGAAGACGTCTTTTCTCATTAGAGCCAGGGGCTTCTTGTCTGCGGCCCGGAGGGCCCCATTGTCACGCACTGAGCTGGTTATTAGGCCCTTACCCCCCACTAGGACCCCCGCTGAAAGGCCCCAAGAGGCCTAGAGAGGCAAGGAGGGCCACGCAATTAGCGAAGACATGTTTGTAGAGCAGGAGGGGAGGGAAGGGAATGAAAGAATCACAGGGAGATGGAGAGAGAGAGAGAGAGAGAGAGAGAGAGAGAGAGAGAGAGAGAGAGAACGTGACCCTTGTTACAAAGAAGGCTTCGTTTGATGTCTTGGAAACTTTTGTCTGCCAGCGTTGTCGCGCTCGTCATCAAAGCAGGCCAAAAACCGGTCCCTCAGCGCTTCCACGTCTCTCCTCCCCCCTCCCCCCCTTCCTTCCCCTCCCTCCCCACCTCTCTTTCTCTCTCCCACTTCACGTTACCTTTTCTTCTGACTTCGCTACTCTTGTCGGGATGAATGCATTCGTGTCACCATTGAGAAGGAGAGTAACTTCTGGAAAGGCTTTGATGTCTTAAAGACGACGAGAATGGCGAATTGTGGCCTTCAATCTCCTCTGTAATAATTCCACCCCTTTACAGCGGGACGTCACAATCACGCTTTCCAGACATCAAGCAAGCAGGACGCACGGCAACAAAGTAAACATTTACGATCTTGTTAAGGGGCAAAGGCAACAGTGGGCATGGAGAAACATGCCTTACTTATCAAGAGATGTATCAGTTTAGTATGTGTTGTTAAAGAGTTTACTCATGTTTGTTTGCTCATGAAAACTGCTTGGAGGACGCAGGCAGACAAAGCTCAGATGTTTACGGCTTCCATCATGCCAAATCTCAGCCAGGAGGTTGGATATAGGGTACTATCACTTGTGCTCAGCATAACATTGAAAAAGGCAGATGGGATGATATATAGATGACTAAAGAGCAGCCTACCATGCAAAATAAAGGTTATGGTGTTTGAATAGTACAATAATAATAATAATATATATATATAATATTAAGATGGTATTATTACTCTAATGTATCAATCATCAAGGACTATTTACAGGACTTATTGCAAACTGATTTTGTGTGTGTGTGTGTGCGTGTGTGTGTGTGTGTGCGTGTGTGTGTGCGTGTGTGTTTCTGTCTGCGTGTGTGCGTGTGTGTGTGTGTGTGTGTGTATGGTAAGCTGTTCTCCTTGCAGTTCTTAGACAAACATGCCGACGGTTCTATGGCGCCTGTGTTATCAGCCTTAAGTAAAATCAGTGTTACAGTGTGTTGAAACTCACACACACACAAACACACACACACACACACACACACGCCACAACACTGATAGGGTAAATCGACGACAATCTCCTTTCCCCATTCCACAGTTCTGACTGCATTTAACGCTTTCCACGGTGTGTGTGCGCGCGTGTGCACATTCACATCAGTGTGCACGAATGCGTGACCTGTTTTCCGCACGTCACGTTTGTGCACCGTTCATTCTCGCTCACAGCACAAATCCACTGGCTTGTTTTATTCAATTCATTTGAGCCCAAGAGGGTTGGAGCTATTACGCCATTGGTCACGCCGTCATTAAGCGTTATCGCGCCGCGTCCACCGATGCAATGCTCGCTTTGATGTGGGCTTGGCGCGCTCCGCAACGCCATTCGTTAGATATAAGTCACCGTGACAACCCCACTTTGTCCTGCGCTGTTCTCTACTGTACTTGGCCAGGAGACCAAAGCTGTCAAAACGAGTGGAAAAGGGAGAGAGAGAGAGAGAGAGAGAGAGAGAGGGAGAGAGAGAGAGAGAGAGAGAGAGAGAGAGAGAGAGAAGGGGGGAAGCAGAGGAGGCAAAGATGTTTTTGCACATGGTGTTAAACGACAAGTACAAACCACAGAGTTAAGCCCCTGTCAGCTGCATTTCCCCCCACACCCCAGACCCGACTGCCAAGGACTGTCTGTCTGTCTGTCTATCTATCTATCTATCTATCTATCTATCTAGCTAGCTAGCTAGCTACCTATCTACAGTGTTTCCCACAGATCACAGATTACTTGTGTGTGTGAAGGGTCGGGGGGGGGGGTTTGAAGACCTGCCCTTAGTGTACCTGTAATGTTATTCTCTCATTTGTCATTTTTTGCATGGTTGCATGTATCTGTCTGTGAATATCCACCCCACACTCTCTATGTAATCTGCTCATGATGTACGATTGTGCGATTGATTGTGCAGCATGAACATAATATTATGCACGTTTTAGGTGAGTAGATCATGAGTATATCTGACATATATTGACATCACAACAGTTCAGGTGAACAACAGAGTTGTATAAATGCAAACGTTGGATCAAACAAATATGGGCAAGGGGGCAGGGGTACAAACCTTGACTTGAGTTCAGAGAATGAGCTGGCAGGTGAATAATGAGTGAACCAACAGGGCATGGCAATAGGTTTATCATTTAAATGGGGTTATTACTGTAAATTACTGTAAATCTTCAGCCTGTCTGTTTTCCAGATTGTTCTCCTATTCCTATTAAGTTCTGCTATACCATCACTCTGATCACAGATGGTGTCTATCCATCAGACAGAGAGAAAATAAAATACTATTTAATATATATATAACCCTGATCGATCTATCTGTCCATCCCTCTGTTTGCCTGTCTATCTATCTCTACATGCATCTGTCTGTTGAACATTTGAATAATAACATGAATATAATGCTGATGATTATTGTAACTATTTTGTAACCAGATTACTGTAGTCCAAAAACATGTAATATTGTATTTTCATCAAGCCTCTTCATCTACACCTCTCAGCATTCATTATCTCTCTGCATTGGCCTGCCAGCAACCTGTGTCTTACCAAAAACAGACTGTGAAATCGGCCCGGCCCAGCCTTGATCCATGCCAGGGTGCCCTTTGACCTTATAAGGTGAAGTGAGGACATCAGGAAAGCATGGCAATATTTTTAACGAGCTAACGAGTCCGGCTCACACAAACAAGCATGGCCGAGGGCGCCGTGGGGTCGTGAGTAAAGCGCGAGGCTCGCCCAGCGGTGCGCCATGCCGAGCTGGGTAGTTTTACGTCTTGTAAATACTTGTTCATCAAAGGCTGCCTGTCAGCGGGGAAGCTGAAGCACACCCATCTATGAGCTTACAACAGGACGACCGCAATCACACACACACACACGCTTGAGAAATGCAGATGCACACAGCCGCCAAAGTGTATGTGTAAGCATATAAGCATGTATGTGTAATAAACATTGATGCTGTAGGCCTATAGACACAAGGGCATATTACACACCTAGTACGTCCCACATGAACAACAAGCACATGCGCACAATGCTAGCGTGTGCTACACACACAAACACATACGTTTAGTGTGCGTTTCCTGCTTGCTTTGACCCCTCTTGCAGCAGCGTCCACACTGGGGCGGGGCCTTTCACATCAGGACCATTTAGATTGGGTCAATTTATTTATTTATTTATTAATTCAACTATACAGTCATATGACACAGTTTAAGTTTATCTTATACATTTGACCTCTGCCTAGCCAGAAAATGATTTTGGAAAATCGTCTTGGTATGTGAAGGCCCATAAGATATCAGGTATCGCCATGTAGGATCCCGGTGTGTAAAGTGATTTACAGTCCCTGACAGGAACCTATTTACTTAGTCAGTCATAGGCTTTTCTTTGCTTTTAGGGATGCAAATCCAACTTAATTTGATCAAGCTATTTCCCTTGGTTCTGCCACATGGGAGCCTTTGTAGCTGTTAAAAGCACTTGTGGCATACAATTCATGCACACACACACTCTCACACACACACACTAACACACACTTTGTGCAGCCATACTTTGATTATATTTTATTAATTTTTATTGCTTAAATATATCATTTATAAATTGCATTTGTACAGTAGAGAAGGACTGGTGCGAGTAGGGAGAAGGACGTATTGTAATGTGGAGGGAATTGTGTGCTCTGGCCATTCGTTGAGCATGTTTAATGGCCCAAGGGGAATGGCAGTATGGGGTGCCAATCTGTTTCGCTGCCACAGTTCTCTGCTTACTGAGACTTAAAGCCCCGTGCACTGATGCTGACGCCAGGTTGAAGGCCAGACCATTGCTTAGGTAGCGGCATAACCTCAAATCAATGAAGCACGGTTACAGTAACACAGAAAATAAACTGCAGATTTGAGTTATTGAGAAAGATACGCGGAAGATGAGAGCATTCACTGAACAAACCACATGCAGCAGGACTGTTCATTTCATCATTCCTTACCAAATATAGCTATCTGAACCAAACCACACACAGGAAGGCTGTCTCCACAACTCAACAGCCGTCAGTCCTGCCAGAGGAGAAACCCATTGCAGCAACGTCATGTTATGGTATGATATAGCGCGGAGCAGATGAAGGTGCCGCGTGGGCGGGAAGGCCGTGGCGTGTTCAAAGGGGGGCGCGTGGCGGCGAATGTGAGAGATATGTTAATTCAGCAGAGTGCCGGACTGCCTTTATGTGCACTAGAGTTACACAGGCAGCAGCTGGACACACACACAAACGCACACAACACACACACACACACACACACACACACACATACACACACACAGGCAGATCCTTATGAACAGAAATGCTATATTTTTGTAGCATGCTGTAGCCTCACACACACACACACGCACACACACACACACACATTTGGACATGTAATTTATTCTTGTTATTTATTCTTAATTAAAATTAATAATTATAATTATTTGTGTAATTAAATTTATTTATTTTATTTTATACTTTATAACTAAATTAGATAATTCTACTAGTGCTGCTGGTACTACATCTTCAACTCCTAAGAAAAAAGGGATTTGCAGAATGAAAGCAAGTACTTCTGAGTCAAGTTTTGATATGTGTTACTTTAATACATTTAGTTCAGTGCATTTAGAACAGGTATGTCCTTCATTCAATGTTAATTAATATTCACATATTCACAAGAATACAGTGATTTACGTGTTTTGTGTTTGTACCATAGACTGTATATATAAATTGACAAACCCTCCGTGACGTCACCCATAGCTTTTCTCAAGAACGTATTTGAACACTGCGCTGTGCTGGCTCTGGTCGTCGCCGCCATCGCAGTACAGTACCTCACTCCGCCTGTAACGCCCCCCTATTTATTATAATGGGAAATGTATGGCTAATATATTTTGAACTGATGAGTTATAAAATAATTCACCCCTCCTACAGTTGGTTTGAACGGGGAGACTAGCTATAGAGACCAAACCCTTTTTTGAACCAGGCTGTAAACATGTTTTTTGTTTTGTAAAGTCGGACATTTTAACATTATAGTCTATGGGGACACATTGTACATTGTAGTCTATTGACTCCCTTTTGCAGCCAGCCTCAAGCGGCCATTTGATGAACTGCATGGTTTGGCATTTCCGTGTTGTGTTTATTTCTCAGCACCGGAGGGTCCCGCTTGGTCTGTACAGACTTGTGCATATTGACCGCACATGGACCCAAGGCTGAAGCCCACTACAGACACCCACACGATACTGAGATAAGTCCGCAAGAAGAGAAATGAATAGCCGCAGTGTTGGCATTGCTCTGGTCTTTTAGTGCTAGTAGCATAAAGACCCAGGTATACTGTGCCCAGATGCATTAACAAGATGGCTACTGAGTGGCCAGACTTGCCTGTAAGGACCCTGGCATGACTCTTGCTCCATGCTAACCGTGGCAGCATTGTGTGAGTAGCCTAACTGTAATGTGAAGCTGTTGTTTGTGGTGCTCACTGATCTCCTGTAACGGTCTGGGCCGCGCCGCCGATGGGCGGCTCACCCCCTCCCACCGTTACCGGGTCCTGCGTGCTCCCGCCC
>JAODUE010013286.1:0-26515 GCA_027564755.1 Amblyopsis hoosieri | reverse complement strand
TCTAGTTTGGGGCTTCTGAGGTCCACCTTGGGCATGTTCAGATCTGGTGGATTTATGTCACCACTAAGCCTAGGACCAGAGAGATTTATATCTGGTGACTTCAAGCCAAAGTTGGGGCCATCAAATTTTGGTCCTGAAAATTTAGGCATTTTCAATTTTGGCTTGTTGAGTGTTCTTGAAGAATGACCAAACTCAACCCCATGCATTTCTAAATCAGCTTTGGGGGTTTTGAGGTCAACATTTGGAGTGTCTATATCGATATCCGGGCTGCTCATTTCATCATAGATGTCTACACCTGATCCTTTTAGGTTTGGCTTGCTTAAATTAGGCATCTTCAATTTTGGCATTGTAAGCTCTGTTTTTGGGGAACCAGTGTTCAGGTGTGGAGTATTTACATCTAATTTGGGAGATTTAAGGTGCATATCTGGAAAATCAAAGTTGGGGGCATCAATTGCACCCTTTACTTTTGGAGCTTTAAGACTCAAATCCGGTCTCAAATCTCTATCTATGTCTAAATTTGGCCCTTCTGGTAATTTGCCTGAAATGTCTAGATTTAAGTCTGGGGAACCTAGCTTTGCCTTTGGTTTTGCCAGTGTTGGCATATTCAGTTTACCTGATGGAAGATCAAAGTTGGCATCTGGAGTATTGAGGTCTAGTTTGGGGCTTCTGAGGTCCACCTTGGGCATGTTTAGGTCTGGTGGATTAATGTCACCACTAAGCCTAGGATGTGAGATATTTACATTTGATGATTTCAGATCTGGATCTATGTCCAAGTTTAGGCTTTTCAGGCCAGGAGTCTTCATTTTACCCTCAGGACCTTTAATGTTTGGTGCTGAAATGATCAAATCTGGGGCACTCATTTTCCCTTCAGAATGGGGAACAGATAAACCAATGTCTGGATTCTTGAGGGTTTTGAATTTCCCAGATGGTCTAGCAACATCAAGGCTGGGTTGGTTAGTGTCAGTTGAGGGTTCCTCCAAATGTCCATTAATGCCTCCTTTTAAGCTGCCAGGGCCTGATAAAGCAAACTTGGGCATCTTGAACTTTGGAGCTGTGAATTTTGTTGGTGGGGAATTGATGTCAAAGAAAGCTGGGTCAGTCAACTCAAGTGGATTTATTCCAATTTGGGGATTTCTGCCACCAAGACCTCCTAAATCCATTTCCATAGGCATTCGATCAGCTTCTGATTTGAAAGTGTTCACATTGTCTGTGTATATTGCAGGCACTTCTGCTCGAATAGCTGACTTTGGAGCAGAAAATGTGATGTCACCAGATTTTAAATAGGTAGGGACATCTACACTGTGTATTTTTGATTTCATTCCAAAATCCACTCCATATTGTGGCATTGAAATAGCACTCTTCACAGAAGGTCTTGTTGAGTCTGAAGTGACATCTTCATTATCTGAGCCCTCACCGCCATGGGAACTGCCCTTCATAAACCTCTTGATCTTTGCATTGTAGAGTTTGTTGTATGAATCATTCAGCATCTGAAAAAATGTTGGTGAAACTTTATACCAGATTACAGTGTTGAGTGCACATTTACCAAAGCATTAAATATATAGTTTTTTGCCTTTTAAACTACAATTCACATTTTTGATAGTTTGGGATTAATTGCAAGTTGCTGTATGTGTTTTTTTTGTATTGATGAAGGAAGAATCCATTGTACTTTTGTTATTGTAACTTCTGAGTTAATCTGAGTTATATGATTAATAATAATAATAATAATAATAATAATACACTTTTTTATATAGAACTTTTCACACAAGGTTGCAGCTCAAAGTGCTTTACAGTTACAGACAATAGACAGGATATTTCAAATGAGTTAGTACGTGATAAATACTGTATAATTATTCACTGGAGGTGGATTTCCTTATCTCTTTAACTAGCATTGAACAATTTTACAACATGAGACATAAGATGATTTCTCATGGAGAACTAATAAATATGTTTATTCCTCACAATTTAATACAAAGACAATTACAAACATGGTACAATAGGAGTATTGCTCACAGAGATCAAACAAATGTGAGGCAACACTTTATTCATTATTTTGATTAATGTAAAACAATTAATAATGCAATAGTATATATAAACTATAATATATATATATATATATATACACATGTATTGTTTAGTCAATCCTATATGCCTACATATCTACGCACCTTCTCAGGACCTTTAATGCAGCTTTCCAAGTTTCCCTGGCTTTTGCTCAAATTATTCTTGGTAAGCACCTTGACCTTGTCATTAAATGGGTCCATGAGCTTAAGGACTTTTAACACATCCTCTTTTGACAGGTCATCAAAAGTAATTGTGGCACCAACAATTTCATCCCCTTCAAAAGACAATGCAAATTCCGTAAATTAAACACAAAAATCATCAATGACTAATTTTAGACATTAGAGTGAAAGCATACCTTTCACAAGCCCCTGATTGGCTGAGGAATCATCATCAATGCTGGAGATGAGCAATGCACCGCTATCTGACTCCTCCAATGTTAGTCCTTCCGAAAGGCTCCGCCCCCTTCGATGTCTAGCCTGAATAGACACAATAACAAATATTCTATGAATACAACATTTAAATGTTAAAATGTCTCTCACCATTTCCTAATATACTGGATTAAACACGTTAATGCTTTTAATTACAAAAACATTCTGGACATTTCTAGAAATCTACAGGTATACTAAGTAATATATTAGTAATGTTATTACTACATAACTAACAGCCTATAGCTGCATGTGTTGTCCACTAAATTACATACCATAATGCTGGTGTGTGGTCACAGTGGCTTAATATCACTCTGCATTAACCCCAAGGCACACCTAGATAAGACAAGTTTCAATGGCGGTTAGAAAGTCATGGTTGAAACTGACATAGCAGGTATATTTCAAGTATTTAGATTATGGACTTGGGCTTGGTTGCAGAAACAAGTCTATCCAGGTCACTCCAAATATGTCTGTTGTTGGGTGTTTGCTGTCCTGCAGGTGCAGAGCACTGGTGGCTACAACTGCTTTCTAGCATGGAAACTGTAGCAGCACATTAGAACACTAACCAGTGACAGTGTGTTCTAACCACCATCTTTTACGTTGGTGGATTGGATGAATAAGTATCTGAATATGAATATCACAGCGTACCAACTTTTGCACACCATGTGGGGGTGTAGGTTAGTAGCCAAGTGGTAAGGGTAGTTGACACCTAACCAAAAACCTTGTGAGTTTAAACCTCAACATGCCCAGCCTGTCTGCAAGAATCATTGAATATCTTACCCTTGCCTTCTCCTGAATAGGGTGTTTGTATTCACTGCAATTCACTTTGGATGAATGCGTCTGCTACATGACCATATTGTAATTGACACAAAGAGGTCTACAAAAGTGTTATATTAAAACCAATAACAACTTTTTATAGTTACATAATTATGTGTAATTAACAAATAGGCTATGTAGGCTATCATATTATACTCATTGTGAAGTCAGTCTAAAATTAACTCATTGTCAAAGTAAGCTCTGCCAAAATTAAAATGACGGCTGTGCTACATAAAATCACACATTAACCTGACTAGATACATACACTTATACACAGCCTATAGGCCTATACTAGCCTAAGCATATTGTATGTGGACAAGCATGACTGAAATGTAAATAACTGTCATGTGTAAATGCCTGTAGGCTACATTACCAAAAATATAGTCATACATACATTTTGTGTCACTGAGTGGACTTATAATGTATTATTAATTTTGTGCACAGATAATTAATAGTCCTATGTGCTAATTTGTTAAAATGACACTATGAAAGCTCTAACTGGGAGCTAGAAGGTAATTTGTCTGTAATGCCTTTGGAGCCTACACTCACGTTTTACAGTATCCAAGCATGCTCTATAAAGTTTTAAGACGAATTTCCAGTGGGACATACAGTACAGCGCAGCCATATTATGCCTGATTTTAGACGCACAGTGTGATACGGGACATTGGGCGGGCGATACTCTTTTCTGACAGACATTCCAGTTGGGTGCCGTATAGGCTAGGCCGTATTGTCTTTAAAAGCTCGCATCAGTGCACTACTCACACATATCCTGGTGGAACAACATTGTTGACCGAAAGGCAATTATCGCATTTGGAAGCAAATCTGAACTGTGGCAACCGTCTAGAAGTAACAACAGGAAGTGTTATCCTAATACTGACAAAGCCATAATCCCCATATGTCAACTATGTTCTTGTCATAATCAATCATAATCATAATCAATGTAATCTCTTTTTATCAGTCTTGAATAAAACAGTGAAACATAGAAAAGCTGCATACGCATCTTTTATTTATTATTATTGTTTTTTTATTAATTATTTATATGTTTTCTGATTTCAGTTTTCTCTGTTATGTTTTACGCACGTGCATGTTCTTGTCAACATAACGCAAGTGACATTAAGATAAACTTAGTGTCGTAGTGAGCTCACTTTAGGATATATCGAGACAGGTCAACACAATTATAATAGCCCAAATCATTGTTTGAACTCCACGGTCAAGTTACACGCTTATATGGCTTCATTTTGTGATCATGACGTTTTTTTCCCCATGCACTGTACTTATAGTTGCAGTAGGTATGCTACTAAATAATCAAAATAGGCTATACGGCGCATTTGCAAATCAGTAGTAGGGCTAGTAGCCTATGCTAAATGAGTTGACACAAACTTTTGATATGTTAACATATCTGCTGCCAGATGTGTGCTGCACACACACCACGCACACGATAGAAAGGTTTGTGCTTGGGGACACAATTACAGACACTGATTGCTGGCTAAGCATTAAAGTACACTTATAGTACGCATAAACGACGGTAATTAAAATAAGCATAGTAATTTTAAGAGTTATAAATCTTAACAACATAAATGCATACATGAACAAAAACATAAATCTTACTTTGGAATCCACTCATCAGATGACACTGTAGACTTGATGTGTTATGCTCTTCAGGTAGTGAAACATCAGTGAGCATTATGTTGTTATATCGTGTTATTCTCTGGTATCCAACAGCTGAACCCTCCCAGAAACACCTGTCACGGGACGAATACTCAGACACCTAGGCAGTCAAACTGGTTTCACCTCTAAATCTCCCGCGTCACTATAAGCACACCCTGTCCTACCCATATATGTATAAAATTTGGTGTAAACTGTCCCACCACGCCCACAGCCGCAAACACACCTCAACAACGCTTCGAATTTTCGTTCTCTGGATTGAGTGCGGTCATGGTGACACAATCTTGGGTAGGCTACTGCCAAATCCAGTGCCCGTCAAAACCTACAGTCAGTCTATGGTCAAACATAGGCTATGCCTTTCAGAAACATCAAAAGAAAATTATCTTAAAAAGATGAGTGACTGGTCAGGGAATTTAACATGACAAGTAGGCCTACACAAATTGCTGACCCAAGTGTTTCAAGGGCGGGGTGGCAATGTTACTGTGTGGTGACTCATTTTGTTATTAGACAGCCATAGGCCACAATAGCTATTGTCTCGATGAACTTGAATATAAAGAATTTAATTGAGTGTAATACTGTAAGTCTGTTCTATTCACTGGCCAATTATGCCACCTGTAAGGGCGTGGTTGCATCTTCAAATAACAACACAACTGTTTTCAGACCAGCCCTATGGAAACTCATTTTAGGGAATTTGATTTATCCCACATTCTGTTTACAATAAAAATCATACATCCCCACTAACAGTGTTACTGTTTAGGTACAATTTGTTTTAATTGTTTGGTTTACTGATAAACATAAATACATCAACAAATATCTTAAAAGATGTTACAGTAAAGTTCCAAAATCCGGTTGAAGGTTGGCTGAGAGAGCTAACAGAATGTCTTTGATTCAAACTCTTAGATGAGGTAAACCAATCTTTCCAGTTTCCACCTAACCAATCTTCATAATCAGTTCATATTTGTAATAAGAGAGCTCACAAAATATAAACAGGCTATAAAACAACTGTGAACACCATAAAACATTTTATATACAATGCATGCGCATGTATCTACATATAATATACATTATCTACATTATACAGTATACTACTTTCTCAAAATATTTAAATGTTAATTTATTTATTATTTTCTTATTCTTTACCTCACGACCGGCTAAAAACACGTGACCATGGTCCTGATGCTTACTGTGGTCTAGTAGCGACCACATCAAGGTGTGGGACTATTGTTACAAACAACTTTTGTGTTTAGCCCTCGGTTTGTTTACTCTCCTCCATCAACCAGCTGGTGGAAAATTGAGCTGTCAGTTTGACACAGGGCAGTGGGCGTGTCAAACTCCACAACCTTCCCAGCATGCATCACCAGCACCCTGTCAGAGTCCATGATGGTATTTATCCTGTAATACATGGCAGCATTAAAATGTAGATTTTGTCCACAAGATTACGTTTCATGGATCACACATCTATTGGTAAGAAAATGCTTAGGTGCAGTGGTGCACTATGAATTTAAAATGTTATGTAAGCCAAATTGATTTCAGAACTGATATTTACAAATGAGCTATTATTCCAACTTAAAAATTGTACCTGTGGGCAATAGTCATTACAGTCTTCCCCCGAAACTTCTCCCTGATGGTTTGCTGCAGCAGTTGGTCTGTCTTATGGTCAACGCTGGCTGTCGCTTCATCGATGCATAGAATCTGCATGGCGGCAAAATAATAAAACATGGACTAACACGAATCAACACGCCTACATGATCACTGGTCAACAACACATGCCATTAGATATTACAGTATCTCGGTCAATGTCCAATCTTACATGGTACTGGTCAGGCTGCTGTGTGTATATGGACAATACACGGGCCACTACACTTAAACACTATTGTTACGATATCTGGTGCATCAACAACAGCTGATTAAGAAGAACACACCTAAAACTGCCTGTGTCACAGTCGACACCACAAAATAAACACACAAATGTGAATGCTTTCTTGAACTGTTCCAAGAAAGCATTCACATTGTTATTGAAGTGTAACTCAAAACAAGTGGTTAGTGGAACCCCTTTTGATGGTTAGTGAACCACAGTTTGAAAACCAAAGGATTGGGGAGAGGATATTGTGTTTGTGGATTGTGTAGCAATATCATATGAAAACACAAAGAGGTGTTCATTTAGTCTGTGGCAATAGCGTGTTAGCTGGACACGTGTTCTTACATTGGCCTGCGTGAGCAGGGCTCTAGCCAAACACAGCAGTTGCCTTTGGCCTAGTGAGAAGGATTTGCCTCTCTCGCCCACATCAGCATCAAGACCGCCTGAGACGGACACAGAGAGACCAATGTGAGCATGTTATTAAATATAGTTTCATAATCAGTTGTACAGTACATCATCCAATAGTCCTACATGATATAGAGTAATCTCATAAACATCATAGATAATTGAGGGATAGGCAGAAGAACAGCGATTTCAGATCAACGGGAACTTATTTCTTTCATTTTCTTTCAGACACAGGGCAGTCCTGTGATCAGACAGGACAGGTACTGGAGAGGACATCTTTAAAGAGCCAGGGAGCTTCAGAGCCACTGTCCTGAGACAAACTGATCAAATGCATTGTCCCAGCATTAAAATTGCAGGGTTTAGGCTAAAAACAGTTAGGTGCAATGGCCAAAAAAGATTTTAATATAAAAAAGCTAAAGCTTATTTTATTCATTTTTTTTAACACCAAATTAATGTCAAAAACATAGTGAGAATTATGTGTCCAAAACTGTCAGAGATGTAGAATGGTGGGTCTGTACATACTGTAAAGGGACAAATGGAGGAGTATAATATAACTATATGAATGTTAATTTGTCTGTGTTTTCAATTGCTATTGAAACAGAATGCCGAGGGATACTGTCTTGGCATTCTGTCCATTTGGCAGGAGACCTAACACTAAATCTGCTCATATATTATACAGCATGTATGTATATACACTACAGTACATATAGTAATACCCAATCACAACACTGCCACTGTCTACAGTGCTACTGAAGTTTAAGACAAACACTACATATTTTGATTAATTTCATCAATTAAATCAACAAATAAATGTGTTATTCTGGAGAAATATTTTAGCTTGATCAAAACAAAACTCCCTGTCCCTTCGATGCCATTGGATCCACCCCACACACTGGAAATGCATTGAGAAGGCTAGCATAGTATTAAGCGCTGTGATCGGCAACACTTTGTTGTTTGCTGTTCCTGATTTCGGCGCCAGGGGCTGTGTACCATCAGCACAGAGAAGGACAAGCTATCGAAATACAAGGAGATATTTGGTGAACTTGACAAGAAGTGTATTATCTTACCATCGCTTACTATACCTTAACAATCAAGGGGTGTATCAAGTGCCATTGTCAAGTGCAACCTCCGTCTTTGTTCCGTTTTGTAAAAAACAAACCTGCTAGGTTAAATACTATCAATTTCAAGATGCCTGTTTGGACTAGTATAGGATAACACGATGAGCGTGTAGCTTCATTACCTTGCTATGCAGCCATTTTAACCCCCACAGTATTCAGGAGAGCTCCTACCCATGCTGCCGACCACATGGCTGAGGTGACACTGATCCAGGGCCTCCAGCAGCTCCTGGTCTGGCCGGCGGCCACACGGGTCCAGGTTCTCTCTGACCGTGCCGCTAAACAGGAAGGGGTCCTGAGGAATTATTGCCAGCCTGGACCTGCAGAGGGCGCCAGCAGTAAACACACGCATCGTACAATATGAATGTACAGCAGAGAGACTGGAATACAAAGGTTTCAGTTTTGGAAGGGGGGGGGGATAACCTCAGGCTTTATGCAGATTAGTACAACCCAGCTTTCCATGCAAGTCAATGGGGAGGTCCACCGATTTCACCATTATTGCTCTCTATTTTGAGTATATTACATTAATTATATTAATACCTATGACCAACAGTATTTCTGCAGCAAACTGTTTGGAGGTAAATTCATTTTGTTTGAGGCCATGCATGGTAGATGTAGCTGTCTGGGCGGGGCCTACGTGAGCCTCCACAGCCAAATGCCGTTGGTGACACGCCCACTTAAGAGACCAGAAGAGTTTTATTTTTCTTCCATAGAAATGCATTACAACACTCTTTAATATTCCAATATCTTTGTGGCCAGTGTGTGTGTGTGTGTGTGCGCGCAAGCATAAAGAAGACAATCTCCAGAACATACTGTGCCGAAATAGGCTCTGAGCTCAGTAATACATAGTGTCACATCTATGAAATGCTAAACGTCTTTGCAGCAGAGCGAACACGTCAGGTGATGGCACGGTGTGCCCCCCTCTACCTACCTGAGCTGGGCCAGGCCCACAGTGCTAATGTCCAGCCCGTCCAGGAAGACCTGGCCCTTGTCTAGCTCCACCAGGCGGAACAGGGCCAGAAACAGGGTGGACTTGCCGGAGCCTGTGCGGCCCGCTACGCCCACTTTCTCCCCGGGCTGCACCACGAAGCTCACCCCGTCCAGGGCATTGGGCAGACCCTCTCTGTAGGCCAAGATGGCCCCCCGGAACTCCAGGCAGCCTCGCTCTGGCCAAGACGGAGGAACCTGAAGATTAGCACTGCATCAGTCTCCGTGATATTTCTGCTACTTGGAATCATTTTGTTAGAATAATTCCACATGATTGCAAATGGATTTCTTAAAATACTCCTCGATAGGCAGAAAGAATTACACGCCTAGTTGTTAGTACACTACAAAAAAGTATATTTGTCTAACTTCTAGTAAAAATATCAAACTACACTTAATATAAGACATAATTACCTAACGACCTCATCTATCCAGATATAATCTGGATATATCTTATTTCAAGAAATCTTACCAAGCACATTTTCACTTGCTCCACTGGCAAATGTATTTACTTATTATGAGCAAATATGACCTTGTATTCATAATTGTTTTTACTTATTTTTGAAGAGCCATTTTTTGCAGTGTAAAGAAATGTCCCATTAGAATACGTTCAAGCTGATGGGAGACAATGGCGAGGCAGTCAGCCACACAGAATGCCAGCAGCGTGTCGGACCTGTGGGTTCTGGTGCTGTGGCTCCACGCACAGCCGGGTGGAATACTCCTCTGTCCTCTCCACGCTAACCAGCTGCATCTCTGTCTGGGTGAAGCTGAAGATGAGGCCCGACAGGAGGCCTGTGATGGACAGGGCGTAGGACAGCGACAGACCTACCAGACCTAACACACACACACACACACACACACACACACACACACACTCACACGTTCAGTAGCTGAAACGGTGCCAACCTCTGAGCCCAGCAACATTGTTTTCTTGTTGGTGGTAATACTATGTGCATATATTTTAGATATGTAAATATATATTGAATCTATACGATTTAGCTTGGTGTAAATATGTCTGGTATGTCAATACATCGTTTGTTTGTTTGTTTCTATCGATCTAGCACAGGTTGTGGGTTAGATGGTATTATAATGCAAGGTAGACCCACCCTCATTCTGGCTGACCCACAGGGACTCACCTGGATCTATTGAGCTGAACCTGTGCTGGATGACCGCAATCACACAAATGGCCGTCACCACGGCGACGCCGATCATCTGCAAGCGGATATCCAGCCACTGCATGGCGGCATTACTAAGGAACACACAGCGCTGGTTTTGCTCCAGGCGCTTTAAGTTCTCCTCCTTAAACCTGGGACACACACACACTTGCTGCTATGATGTCTGTATTATGTGAATGGAAACACACATCTCTATCTAATGCCACCATGTCACACAGAATCCTTTAGCATTCAAATGCAGAAGCATTCCTGGTGTCTTCCTACTTGTGCACTGACAATGTACTACTAACTACTACTGAACTGGACGTTATGTCAAATTTTTTTTTTAATAAAAAGGAATTAATTTGCTGCTCTCAGAAAGCTTATATTGTTGTCAAAATACCACATCCTGTATATTACAGAATGAGTGATTTGTTTGTCGTTATTTATTCAAACAATGACAACAATAACAATGACAACCTAAAAGAGTCGCATTGTGTCTATGCGACAAGTGGGAAAGGTGGGAATCACCGTGACGGCATCGTGACATGGCTCTCTGCTCGCTGACTGCCACTAGACCAGGGGTGGGAAACCCTGGTCCTGGAGGACCGCTGCCCTGCATGTATTAGATGTCTCACTGCTCCAACACACCTGATTCTAATGAAGCCTGATAACGACCCACTCATTAGAATGGGTCACCCACCTGGCAGAGCTGTGGCTGGCGCGGATGGTGCCCAGGCCGGTGAGCGTCTCCGAGAAGTGGGCGTAGACGGGCGACAGCGTGAGGCTGCACATGCGCTTGAGGTCGCGCGCCGCGTTCCGGTAGCAGAGCTGCGTGCGCTGGTACAGCAGCCCCAGCGGGGGCAGGGCGGCCAGCACCCAGGGCAGCCCGCAGGCCAGCACCAACAGCGTGCCCAGCAGGCCTGCCGCGTTGGCCAGCAGGATGTTGAGGATGAAGGGCAGGCTGTCGTCCGCGCTGTACAGGTCCGAGGAGAAACGGTTGAGGATGCGACCCAGCGGGGTCACATCGAAGAATGACGTGGTGGCCTTTTGGAGGGGGGGGGGGGGGGTCATATGAAACAAACACATTTATCTTACATTTTGGGTGTTACTGACCTCCTGCACACAGCTGAATAAGTCTCTTCTTAGGCCTCGTAAGACCACCCTGAGTGTTTGTCGACCAATTGGAGAACAATCGGGCCAATCGGGGGCTGAGGTTTTTACCCAAGGTGACGAGAAGCGCGTACGTTTGGGTTTCCACTGGCACTGGGTGAGATAAAGGTAGGTTGTCCAATAGGACGCTTTACTGAAATGCATCAGCAGCACTGCCTCTCTGCCAAAGACATTAGGATTGAGGGAGAGTTCCAGACTGATACCAGCTGCAAAGTCAAACAGTAGCTCACGAGATCAGGATGGTCTCACCGGGCTAGAAGTGCGGGGGACGTTCTATGCTACACATTTGCTGCAGCAGCAAACTGCATATACTCAGAAGAACCAATCACAAATGATGGTGTCAGTTGTCCCGCCCTAGTGCACCAGGAACATTTAGAGAGATGTCAACCAAATCTATGCATTCCCAGACAGCCCAGAAAATACATTTACTCTCTAACAGTTGGTGAGTGAGGGTCTAGTCTTGTTTGTCATGGTTACTTCTCACCAACATTCACTAGCTTTTCACAGCTTTTCACAGTTGTGAAGTGGCAACCTTGCCACCACACGCTCGTTGGCGAGGCAACCTTTCAGCCACCGCAAATGTAATTGGCACTACAGAAGACAGGTGGGCTCGCTCTGCCATGGCTGTTTGTTCAGAGGGTGAGCCAGTTGCCGGGGCAACATAGCTCCGATGACACGCACCTTGAGCACCCGGTCCAGAAGTCGGTTGTGGATGAGTGTAGCAGCACAGATGGCTCCATAGGCGAAGAGGAAGGCTCGCGCGGCCGTGAACAGGGTGTTAGCTACAGCAATACCCACGTACACGGTCAGGTAGAACTCCACCTGCGAGCTCACGTTGGTCAAAGGTGGTGTCGTCACAGAGACCAGCGGGCACCTGCATGGGCACACATACAGCAAGGACCACATGAGCAGACGTTGATGATTATAGTATGTGAATGACAGGTGAACATGAGTCTTGTATCTGTATAGTATGATCCAACATTGAAGGCCAATAGGAAGCTACTTATTGTCAAATTCACCAAATAACTCCTCACAGTCCGCTAGCTTGCCATTCTCTGTGCGTGCTAAAATGAATAATCTGGTGTTTCTACACAGCCCTGGCTCCATAAATAGGAACACAAACGACATGGTTCAGACAGCACACAACAATCTACTCGGTTCCTCGCCTTCGCAATGTGTTTCCAATGTGTGGGGGCAGAGCCTCTGAGAGAGCACCCTATGGCATTGAAGGGAGAGGTGCATTTGCTTTGATTTCTGGATAATGACTTAATTTACCTTTAACACTCATGCATCATATAAACTACTATAATATTTCTCATGAGTGTCATTTACATGACGCTATTTTATGCGTCGCCAGGACAACCAACGTACATGAGTCCTCCAGGTGAGAACAGTAGTAGGTGGGGCATGCTGTAGGCAGCTAGGGAGGATCTGTTGTTGTGGGTGGAACCGTTCTTCTTAAGCTCAGAGATCCAGTGAGACAGCCACCAGTCAGACACATTCTTTGAGGCTGGGCCAGACACAAACACACAATGCAACTTGTATTCAAATCAACTGACATTAATAGAATAAAATTAATGCAGTTGATTATTTTAAATCTTGAAAACCTCTAAACTCCCCTCGAATGTATCTTTAAAAGCTGTGTAAAACACTATGGGCCCTATATTTTAACAATCTAAGCCCAAGGTCTAAAGCGCAAGCCGCAAACTGCATTTAGGGCGTGTCCAAATCCACGTTTGCCATTTTAACGAGAGGTAAACGCTCAGTGCGCCAGGCGCATGCTTCAAAAGGGTTGGACTTACTGTCTTCATTATTCATGGGTGTGTTTTGGGCGTAACATACGATAAACCAATTCAACAGTCATCTCCTATTGCCTAGAAAAATCCAGGCGCGGTTGCATTATAGGCGGATTGATATTATACCGGCGGGTTTATGAAAGTGCTGGAGCAGACCAGCAATAGTGAGATTCATAAAATATGTTTGTGTAGGTTACACACTAATGATATTTCACATTGTACTCCTGCACGTCCCTGTATGAGTAACAAGCACACGTTGTCCACCTGCCATAAGCGACACTATAATGATAATGCGCCGCATGCTGACTTTAGACCAGGTTGTTGCTGGTCAATCAAACAATATCTTTCCATTGCCTCAAGTTAGAAATGCGTCAGCAATGCACTAGACCACACCTCATGTTTAGACCAACACACCCACCGGCGCTCAAATGGGCACAATTGCATTTGCTATTTAGACAACGTGGTTGTTGGACAGGAAAATGACTGCGTCGGTGTGAAACTAGCAAAGATACTTGCGTTCCCGCTTTGCGCCGCTTTGCGCCGGGTGTAAGATAGTCCCCTATGTTATTTGTGGCCCAATATGTAAGATGTGCACCTAGCTTAATGCATGTGTTTCCATCCCATTTAAATGTACTGTATGGGGTTAAACTGCACGGTATGAATATATCCAAGCAGATCCAAACCTTGCATTAGCAGGAGAGATATCAAGATGCACACAGCCAGGACTCTGCCAACAGCCATCCAGTACGACTGGTACACAGTCCATGCCAGCCCGCCAACCTCCTTGTGCTCCTCCCCTGATTGGTCAGAATCTTCCTCCACATGAAGCTCATTGGATGACCCTGGATTGTCTACCTCCCGCTCAATTCCATCTGTGACAAAATACTGTTTGTCATACTTATAGAATACAAAGGTAAACCTTGAACAGCATCATAACATGATGGATACTGAGCTACTGTATCTCACCAGTAATTTAATTTAGTTAGCTATGCAGCATAGTAGTTCAATAGGGATCAATAAAGTGCAAGTTAACTAAAACATTTAAAATGGAAGATACCATTTTCTTTTGTATTGTTGATGTTCTTGAATTTTGTAGGCACAGCTTCTAGCATTGGGAGAATGTCTGCTGGGGAACCTGTTCAATACCAGAAGTTAAAGGGGAAGATATGACAGAATATGTTATTTTGTTTCCAATAACCTGGAACACTATTATGAGCTGTTTTTGTATAACAGTCAGTTCAGGAATACCAAACTACTGTAGTGTGTATCCTACGGGGACTGTATACAGATGATTAGTCTAAGGTGAACAATGGAATCATCTTGTTGATCCTAATATGTCAGTGACTGCATGCTGTTTGTAAAACTGGAGGACATGGACAGTGATGTCCTGATGTCAAGCTTAACATGCTTGTGTGTGTGTGTGTGTATACCCGTTTTAACAATGGTCCCATTGTCCATGAGAACAATTACGTCCGCTTTGTCGGCCAACTCAACGCGATGTGTGCATAGGATTCGGGTCTTGTCCCTCAGGATTCCCATGATGCATTTCTGCATGAGGTGATGAGCCACATCAGCATCCACAGCTGCCAACGGGTCATCGAGAAGGTAGATGTCTTTCTCCTTTATGCCAAAGAGACTGTTATAAAGCAAGCAAAGAACGTGCTCCAGATCCCAATCAGTGTTGGGCAGTAACTTGTAACCAGTAACTAGTTACTGTAATATCATAACTTTTTTCAGTAACAAATTACGATTTCCAAAACAGTAATGATATTACAATTACTAATCCAAGTAACTAATAGTTACTGCGTTACAAGAAGAGACATCTGGTCCTAGCAAACTTAGGGTAGGCTAATTGAACCAATCTGTCAATCATCTGGCTTGAGAGGCTGCAATGTTTTCACTTTGGCTGATTGTTGACACTAATATAAAGTTAATTACTGTTTCAATGAAGAGTATTCAATTGAACTTTCCCAAGCCCCGCCTCTTTCACTTGCGCCTACCTATTTACTGTAACTAGGTAGGACAAAACACCATAGGAAGCTATTACAGTAAAACAGACAGTTGATGGAATGTTCTGTAAGATTCAAAAAATGCTCAACTGTTATTGGAGGACAAGCAAAAAGGGGTGGGGCTTGTGAAAGGTAAATTATAACAAGAGCTGGCTACACAGGTTGTCATTTTTCGGAAGGGGTGACGCACGGTAGTGACTGTGAAAGTAATGTAGTAATGTAACTAGTAATTTAACTATTTACTTTTAATACCCAGTAATAAGTAAAGTAAATAAGTAGAGTAATAAGTAACTTATTACCATTCCTGAGTAACCTGCCCAGCACTGATCACCATGTTGTCAGAAATAATGTATGTAGTATTATATTTAGAATTAACAGTAATTGTACATAATCTTCATGTACAATTATGTAAAATGTAATGTTGTGGGATAACACATTTATTTATTGTGTGCGCCGAGCAGAAGCCTACTCTGTTGCCATGGTTACGGCGCAGAACTCACCATGTAAACAGCTCTGGCTAGAGCCAGCCGGGCCTTCTGGCCTCCGCTGAGGGTGACTCCGTTCTCGCCCACTTGCGTCCTGTCTCCTTTGGGCAGAAGCTACACAGGCAGGTGTGTTGTTGCGTCATACACTCCAAACATGTCCGTGCTCCTTATTATGACACAATACGCTGAGCACGTGTTCAACATGTGCAGCACGACGGATCTATTTACTGCCGACGCCTGCAGAGCAGGTTCGGCTAGCCATTTACTGTTTACCGGTAGCTTGGTTTAAAAAGACACACTGACAGCTTATGACCCATTTCTATGTCTAAGTGCTCCTCACGTAGAATAATGTAAATAGATATTTTTACAGATCTCTGCAGCGCATACGCTCCACTTGTAGTCAAGTGTGTTGCAGCGTGCTGCAGCATATGCAGTTCGATGTGTAGCAACGTCAGCTTTACTGGCAGTGTGAGCTCTACGTTCAGCTTTGCTCTGCTAGTCAGTCTGGAATTGCAGATAACGGCCACGGCAGTACGTGCAGCAGACGTATGACCTTGTATCCTTGTGTTGACCTCACCTTGAGGTCGTCTGTCAGAGCGCACGCCTCAATCGCAACCTGGTACAAGGAGCCGTTGTAGCTGCGGCCGAACAGGATGTTGTCGCGTACAGTGGCGTGCTGGAGCCACGGCTCCTGAGCAGCCAGGCCAAAGCCGCGCTCTCTGCCATCGACGTACACCATCCCCCGCAGCCTGCACACGCAGCCGGGAGATTACAGGGTATGCCTAACCTCTACACTTGAACCAAATGCACATAGAAGGGAGTCAAATGGAAAACGTTCACTGGTACACACAGATCAGATGGTTATTGTCATGCCCCAAACCTAACGCATTGCAATAACATTGCATTTAATTGCATTTTGAGGCAAATATAATGGGATCAAATAGGATCTCTAGCTTGCTAAGACGCACGTGGATCAACAGAGAGAATGCATGTGGTAAATCAAGTGGTGTTTGTTGCTACAGTTACTGTACCTGTTCAGCTCTCCTGTGATAGCCGCCAGTAGGGAACTCTTCCCACAGCCCACTTTCCCCACTACAACAACAAGAGATCCCTACAGGGGACCAACATTTGATTTATGCCTGTACACACATATACACACATATATACACACATATACACTGTACCTTAGCTATGTTAATATCCAAACTATGCAGCAGTAGACTTCCTTTATCTCCTCTACCTCCTGTCTCAGAGGCAGTATCATCCCCTGGGGACCCCTCTGGGCCCTTGGCCTCATGCCAGGAGAAGGTGCCCTGGGTCAACAGCACACATGTTTCGGGGTCTGCAGGAGGTACTGAATGAAACAAATACATGTTCAATACAGCACGGACACAATATTGCCATTACGTTATTTTAATACTCTTTATGTCATTGATCTCCTTTATTTCCTGGCCTGGTAAACACACAGGAAGAGGTAAAAGGAGGAGTTTTCACTGAATTATGAATGGATTTAGTTAGAACTGGTTTTAATAAGGAATGTAAGGGTGTGATATGGCTAGGTAGTAGGGGTGGAGGGGAGGAGGGGGTTCAGTAAAGATGGCTGAGTGAGAATTAGATATTTTCTAACTAAGAAAAACAGCATCACCAAGCAAGCCACTTAGAATTGGACAAACAGGAGCTTTAAATGCACTGACAGACCACATCTGTCACTTTACTTGACTTACTCTGGCTGTAGTATGTCAGCAGGTCCTGGTTGGTCAGATTGAGGAAGTTCTGGATGCGCTCTAGTGACACTTTGGCCTCCAGGATGCCATTGAGCACCCAGGGGAAGCAGTTCAAAGGCAAGATCAACATGCCCACCAGAGCAAGTGTGGTGAACACCTACAATGCAGAAGATGGAGCTGAACCAAACAAGCTTTAACCTGAATGGTGCCGTCAATACAAAAATACACTATGGAACCCCGATTCTGTCCAGCATGCAGAAGGCTATAATCCCTCTGCTGTGTTGAATAAAATAGAATAGCGCCTCACACAATGTCAAGGTACGTTAATCTAATGTGATACCTATCTGTAATATGAGCATAGTGTGCACCTTGGCTGCCGTCAGCTGGTGTCCCTTCAACACGTATGTGACAAAGGTAAGGATGGAGATGACCACAGGCAGGGCGGCCCAGGTGTACACGCACACTGCATCCAGGTACTTGATGGCCTTGAGGTGAGACAGCTCCTGCTTGCGGCAGGCAGAGATCTTCTGAGAGAAGTGCTGTTCCCAGCTGTTGAACTTAATCACACGGATTCCAAAGAGCACCTCTGTCATTAGCTGCGGGAGGTATGGACAGACAATTCACTTCAACTACAGTATATTTACATTGCACATATTTTAGAAATGCTCAGTAAAAGAAAATAAGCATTTCCCCCTGCTGTGGAACACTAGCCTGGTGTAACCTGACCACGCTCCATTGGGAAGTGTTAACAGGCGTTTCCTCTTACTGGGCGTAGACCTCTGGTTAACTTTGAAACTATTGCAGCGCTGAACCAATCGGCGTTGCTACAACTGTTTTTATGGCCTCATCTAGCTCTACCACCATTTAGAAGCATGCTTGACTTTAACATCATCTCTCTACCCCACCATGATTGGACCACCAGCAGGGTGGCTGTGAGAACGCTAATGTGAACAGGGTTTCACACTGTAATCTCAGTGAAAGAAATTGAGTTGAGAGCAATAGTCGGTCTAGTGAAACACAGCAACAGCTCAAATTTGTTTGTAATTATATTATATTATATATATTATCTCATCCACACGTCACAATTTTGAGTGATCTGATGTGCCAAATAAAAGAATATAAAAATGTTTAAATTCTGTCCCCAGAAAATACTGTTCAGGTGGGTCAAATAACTACCAGCTTCTAGGTAGACAGTTTAGTTGACACTAACAGCAGATACGTGCTTGTGTTTGGAACATTTCCCCAACACCGTGGATGGGAATGCTAGGGCATGTGTTTGAAACCAAGTGCACCCACTACAAACTGAAACTGCACGTCGCTAACACACTTTCCTGGGTGTTTGGTGGAACCTCTGTATAATACCTTGGCTACAACAGGGTTCTAACTTTAAAATGTTCTAAGTCATTTCAATGGCTCTCCCTTTATGTAGCAACATAAAACAATCACCCACACAATACCTTAACGCGACTGTCCTTGTGCCTGAGCATGTGTTTGTTGTTGTCAAGGATACGGGTAGCCAGCATCTTGTTGAGCGGGACCAGCAGCAGGGCCACGCCCAGCCCGCCCAGGAAAGCCACGCCCACCTGCAGGTACAGCAGGTAGAGGGCGATGGAGAACTGGAAGGGCAGGCTCCACAGCTCGTGGAAGCTGCTGAAGAAGTTGCCCACGCGGCCTGCGTCCGTGCTCATGAGGTTGACCACCTCGCCCACGGCGGCACCGGCCAAGCTGGAGCCCCTGACCAGCAGCGCCTTGTCGTAGACGGTGGACACCAGGGCAGCCTGTGCCGCTAGCGCCACCTTGGACACCTCGTAGGTGAAGGTGTTTCGTAGGACGGCCGAGAGGAGGGTGCTGATGAAGAGTCCGACGGCCAGCCAGGCTCCTTGGCTGGAAGGGGCCGCCGCCTCTTCCATGAAGCCCACCAGACTGCTCAGGAGCAGGGGTCCGGCGAAGCCCAGCATGTTGCCCAGGAGCTTCAACAGGCCTAGCGCGTAGTAGCGCAGCCCAAATGCCTTGTGCAGCACACGCAGCAGGCCTACCGCCTGATTAGCATGGAAGAGACATGATTAGCATGGAAGAGACATGCAGGTTGACCCTAGCCCCTCCTGATTGGGGCTGTGCATTGGCAAGACTCTGGAGACATGATACGTATCACGATACAGGGGCCATGGTCCGATATATCGCGATATTTTTGCGATACTGTAAGCAAGGCGATGTATTGCGATTTCTAATTAGTGTAAAACTGTCATAGCAATGCTAATGTGCGGCGCCGCTGCCAAAAATAACAGAAACACTTACACTTGCTCAGGGACTTCAGATGGAAATTATCTTAGAGCTAAATCTGGTAGCAAGCATCTTTCCTCTCTTTTGAGGTTGATGAATTTTGTACATTTTACAAATATTGTAAAAAGAAATTGAGTTTATTTATATATATACTGTATATATTATAATTTGTTCTTACACTCCTAATCCTGATCTCACCAGCTACTATTTCATTTCACTGTGAGGATCAGGGTGGAAACCCTCATTCTAAACATGTTTGTAAACCGTGTAGAAAACCAGATGGTTTTTCTCAATATGACGACAGCAGCATACGTCATACGTTTCTGTTCCCACGGCCGCTCTGACTGACTTTAAGCATTGTGATTGGGTGAGATAAAACTAGATTGTCCAAATGAAATGTATTAGCATCGCCATTATGACAAATGCTTTTGAATGGAGGGGTTCCAGACGGATTCTAGCTGCAAAGTTAAACTGTAGGTTGTGAGATCAGGATGGCTAGTTTGGCCCAAGAACACAACCAATATTCAACCCTAAAAGTACAATGCAACTACGTTCACAACAGCTATGAGTGCAATAACATGTGTAGTATTGTTGTGTCGCACCTCAACCTGTGGCCCCAGTGCTTCCGTCTGGTTGGGGGAGGTCCAGGTGCCGTCCAGAAGATTTCTACTGACCGGCCTGCGTTGGGATACTTCCCACTGTTGGCATGCCTCCCAGCAGCGATGGAAGTGCTGCTGAATGGCGCTCGTACGCAGTTTCCGAGGAAGGCGATAGACATCACACGGCCTTTCCAGCTCCCCGAGCCTCCCACGCCTCAGGAGCGGGTTGAGCCACAGGTACAAGAGCCGGGATAAACAGCTGCAGCCATCTTCTGCTACCATATCGCCCGTGTCTGGACGGGGATGCTCGGGAATGAGAGGCGATCCATCCACGGTGTTAACAAACAAGGTGTAGCCTGCGTCGCCCGTGCATGGGAACGCAAACACTAGAAGGTAAACCATGATGGGGAGTGCCCGCACTAACGCTAACGCAACGCGTGTCACTTGGAGGGGCTGCGAGAGGCTCAAATATTCCTGGCTGCGCAGGTAAGCCACGGAGGTGATGACCAGGTTTGGCACTAGCAGGAGAACCAGCACTGTCAGCATTGGGGGTCCCCGGGTTCTACGGAGAACAGACCTCTGTAGGACCACCATGGCGGCCAGGTGGAGGAGCCAGGCCAGGATGGCACAGCCATCAGCCAGGACGTCCAGGTACATGTCTCCCTGCTGAAGGAGTGTCACCAGGATGACATCCCCGGTGGAGAGCAACGCAAGCAGGAGCGCTGAGAACATCCTGATGTTCCAGCTCCACGCATCATTCAGCCGGAAAGTGCACCTGAGGAAGAGAAGCACGGCTGTAAACACAGCTCTAACTGGTGACTGTGTGTGTGTGTGTGTGTGTGTGTGTGTGTGTGTGTGTGTGTGTAAAATGAGAGGCGGGGAGGGTTCAAGATTATATTAATACTGAGAACCTTTATTTTTTGTTGTTTTTAAAGGAGGCATAAAGAAATGCATACATTTACATGTTCATACATTCATACTATTATTTTTGTAAATAATTGTTGAATAAGGATGCAAATATAAGTAAAGCATTTTTCGGTGGGGTCATGACTCAAACATTCACTAATTACACTAATAATAACCCCTTATACTAATAATAACCCCTTTATAAAAAAATAAGAAAATAAAAGTTAGGAAAGTGCTCAAGCAGGACACAATCTCATTCGAATGCATTCGTGTTTAAAGCAGATGTGACTTACCTGGGAATGCTTAGGTAGCAACCACTGCATATTGCCATGACTGCATGAGGCAATGTTCCAAGAAGCATTTGATTAAAACAAGGGCTGATGGTTCCATTCTGCCACAAAGGGAAGGGGTTCTGGATATCTGTATGACAAAGTCCCGATATCAACTCAGCTGGGCCAAAATCCCCCATGACCTTTCCTCATTCAGGTAACATGTCAGAAAAGAACTGCAAAAGCACATAAAAATACTGTAACACTGCACCATGTTTCCTTGTGAAGTTTATTTCCTTGAACTTGGAGAACTTAAATAAAAATAAGCACTAAATGTTAGTCTTTTAACCAGCACACATAAAAATGTCCTGGAATCTCAGTATGAGCATGAACAGAAATTAAGATTAATCATAAAACAAGGTAGGAAGAAATGGGGTAGCTCATCATTTTCTAGTATTATATTGGACAACTTCTGATTACGATAGAACATATTATTGGCTAGGTATTTAGCTGACCAATGTTTACATATCCTAAAAAGAAATGACCATGTAGTGTAAATAAAACTATTGCTTATTTATTGTTGTAACATTGTTTTATTAAACTGCTGCAGAAATACATGTGGATAACTAAACTATAACCCAAGCAGAACAATAAAAAGTACTGATTGTAACCACTCAATCTACCTGCTTCGAGACAGAACCAAACAGCAGGTAAATAATGAAGTGTTGCCAGTCGCATACTGATGACGCAATGGCGTCGTCAGATATATATTATTTTATTTCTTATATATTTTTTCTTGTATTGCATTTTAAGGTATTTTGAAATGTATGTGTATTGTATTGTCTATCTGATGTAACGTCTGAAAATGTGTTATCTTTTAAATAAATAAAAACATTAAAATAAAAATAATCTATCCAAGATTAGACACATTATGGTAGTATTCTATAATCGCACACATTCTAGACAAATATTTAGATCTTCATACAAAATACTCAATAACGATGTGCTATGAATACATATATACATGACCATTTAATTAATTAATTAATTTTATATAAACGCATTCTAATCAAAAAATGCACTAATGACTGAAATTGAGATATTAAATATAGTGTGTGTATAATAGCACAAGCAGAAATTGAAGAAACAGAAAATGATTTGAGTTCTTTATTGAGGGTTGACTGTAGAAAAGGAGCACGCTCTCTTAAGCACCTTAATACAAGTTACAAAAGTATGGGTTATCTTGACAAAGAGCAGCAATTGGCTCTAAAAAATAAATATTACATTTTAGAGGAAAAGAAGCACTCAAAAACCAAACAAAATATAATCTTAATTTTTGAACCACCTTGTTTAAATCTAATTCAATTTTTAAATCAGAAATTTGGAACACAGAAACATTTTAGTGCACGACAATGGCATGAAACATAAGTTAAAAACACAAAATAGCATGTCATTCCCTGGAATTAAACTGACAAATCTCTTGAAATACTGGATGAGCTGTCTAAGGCATCATTAATTCAATAGAAAAGAGATAATCTAGAAGTCTTGTACAAAGCAGGAATGAAGCTATACAATATCACATTTTATTCCTTACACACTGTACAAAGTCCACTTCCTTAATGTACGGCCAGGCCAGCCACAATAGTAGGCAGTGAAACTTCTTAAATTCTACATTTACTGTGTCTACAAGACACATTGTTATATACATATTCACAGATACAATAAAAACATAAATATGAGCAGGCTCCCTAGGTTCTGAAGAGACATTCACACAAAAATACACCAAGTAATGGGCAAATAAGCTTCACATTTGTTTGTGGCCTTCTTAAACTCTTTAAAAAGTGCTTCAGAAAATCTGATGGGATTCAATCTGTAGTGAGCATGTTTGTTTATCGTTTAACATTCCAATACTCAATAGTTAATTTACCTCAATATAAAACATTTGAATATATTTGCTTTCTCAATTCTTTTTCGCAAAATAAACTTTAGGATTTTGAGGTAAACGTTTACCAGTTGAAACGTTTATTGACCTTCAAATAAGGGGTAGAAGCATGTTTTTGACCAACAATGTACTCCAAGTCAATTAAGGTTGGGGGATAAAATTAAATTGGCACAATCAATGGATCATTTTCATTACTAATGACAGTGTGTGGATTTACATTGCGACTATGGATCTAGAGCATAAGGTTTCACAAACATTGAATATAAATTTAGGATTAAGTGGCTATGTTCATTTCTGTGAGACTGATCAAGGTCAATGGAAATAAAATTAATAGTTGATCATAAAAGCTTATCTAACAAAAAGTTGGTATTTTCTTATAATAAAAGTAACTCCCATGCAAGACGATAAAGTTCATTGTTTTGTTTTGTTGAAATTTAAAAAAAATAATATAAGCTTCAAATGTTTTATGTAAAAAATTATATTAAATAATTTGCTCGAATACTGTACAGTTAAGTAAAATGCTAGTTTTCTGTATATCTATACGAATCAAACTTTTCAAGTGTTAATTCAAATGTTAAAGCTATTATATAGCCAGTAAATAATAATATGCACAGAGTAACTCAAAAGCCTGAGGAAGCTTTCATTTCTTTTCTTGCATTGTGACATGATTGTCAAGACCAGAATTTGAAATGTAATTGTAAAAAATGTACAAGTAACAGCAAGGCATAGCCGAAAAAGAAACCAAATCATAATTTAAGTAGAAGAAACGTGTTAGTCTCTAAAAATAGTTTTCATTACACATATTATTAATACAACGGTGCTCTATGGAAATAAGAGTTAGCTACGTCACCTGACACAGAATGGTGGTAGCTGTGAAAAGGTAACGCACTGATGTAAAAGAATGTGCACCATGTTTCCCTAAATTATGCCACAAACTGTTAACTACTCATATGCCAACAGACATGACGCATACATGTACATACATACATGTTTTGCGGTCAATTTACATATAGTGTGCACAGACCAAATAAAATAAACACAGGTTTTGATAAGGTCTACCCATTACAGGTTTGCGAGCCTTAAAGCTGCAATCCACAGCTAATCCTCAATACTTTCGTTAATAAATCATTATGTCCTTTAACTGTTTTAAAGCATGAGGTAAGCATACATGCTTAAACCTGCTTTAGAGATGCAACAACATATCATTACATAAAAGTGTGAAAAGTGGGGGAGAAAGAAAAGAATGTTTGAGATTGCAGCTTTAATACCATCTGTTCAGATAAAAAAGCCTGAATGGCTCATCTTTCATCTAACAGGACACTACAAAACGACGATATTTCCAAGACAACAAAACTAAAATGTGATTTGAGGGGAACAATGAAGCACAGAAGAAATGGCAAAGTGAGAGTACTCCTGCTGGTTTGGGGATTTGCACCTGGACAAGTCAGCGTACGTTCTCGTGCCAGGCGATATTTGGCATCATAAGCCTCAAGCCTTACAACCAAAAGGGTAACACAACACCAATCTCTTTCGTAAGACTGCACATGCCTATGTTGTGTAGCTGAACGTCCGTTGGATGGGATCAACAAATTAACTGGGAATTTGTTAATATATTTAAAATAAGAATTTCCAACCCAAGGGGTGCAATTTTATGTACACAAGGCAACACAGCGCCTTAATAAGGAGTGATAGGGGAAACTGAGGTCTTGTTTTGGAGTATTTCCCATTGTGGGACAATAGCCAGACCTGAGCCCCCCTCTCCTCCTATGAGCCGTTCTTGATGGGTATGTGGGGTCTCACACACAGCATAGTGTGCTTATAGGTTCTTTGTGTTTATGTGAGTTTTGTAATGCTTCGTCAGGTGATCGCTCCTCATGAAGCGCTTTTGACACTGGTTGCACTCAAAGCGCTTGTCTCCTGTGGGAAAACAGACACCATGAATCATTACATAAGAGATGACACAAAAGACCATTTCTTTTGAAATTCTTCATTTTACAGTAAAGGCAGTTTGATTTTTCCCTGCTAGAGAACAAATAAAAATGTTTTCCAGATTGTGACATTTCACATTTTCACCACTGGTCTGAAACATAAACATGCAACATGATAATAGTTTGAGGAATTCATTTTAGGTTTTTAAAGGGAAGTGTACACATTTGTGTTGTAAGTTGCAGTCTACAGCAGAGGTGTTCAACCCTTGTCATGGGGACCAACTGTCCTGCATGTTTTAGATGTCTCCCTGCTCCAACACACTTAATTCACATGAATGGGTCGTTACCAGGCTTCTGCTAGATGACGACCGATTCATTAGAATCAGGTGTGTTGGAGGGTTGAAGCCCTCTGGTCTATAGAAGTTAATCAAAAGTGTGGCCGGAAACTAGGAATTGTGAAATTATAGTTATAGAGAATTATAGAGTTAGTTAATAGAGTTAAAATAACAATTTGGCTAATAGTCTATGCTGGTGAAATACTACCACATGACCAACATTTTCTTTTACTTATTTGAAAAACAAACCACACTGCACACTCATGCCAGAATGTTGTCCAGCCAGTGTCTGTTTTGGGTGGTATCATAGCCCACCTATTGGATCTTCTCCAATTTAGCATCTAGCCAGAGCAACATTAATGTGACAACAGAGAATCCCTGGCCACTGCCATTGGTGAATAGGATTGTGGTAATGTCAGTCTCGAGCGGTATAGAAGAGAGCCATGGTTATTCCTTTGGGTTCAAACCCTTGTGTTTATTTACACCATAGACATTGTAACAATTATAATAAACCTATACATAACCTCCTTCCAGGAATATAACAATGCTTCTGGATACAGCTTTCACAGCCAGGCCCCAATTATGT
>JAODUE010013276.1:0-26515 GCA_027564755.1 Amblyopsis hoosieri | reverse complement strand
AGGTTTGGGGTCCCCTGCTGGAGCTGCTGCCCCCGCGACCCGACTCTGGATAAGCGGATGAAGATGGATGGATGGATAATAAGTATTTATATTTGCCAGTTATTATAAGATAAAACATTTTAATATAATATTCAATTGACTTTTAATCACAAGGGCCTCCATATCTTAACACAATATCAAAACTTCCTTCCAAAACCAACAACAGTGTATGCCTAGATGTGAATTGAAAGTAAAACATTTAAAACTCAAGCTACTGTAATGCATCTAGTCATTTTGTTTCCTATTAACACATCCACAATGCATGTATTCCTCTGACTTTTCTTGCGATGGAATATTGAATATGTAGCAGTGCTGGAAGAAGAACATAGCAAAGGGTGGAGGAGAGCTAATACAGTACTTAGGACAGCTCTTACTTCCTTACCCTTACTGACTGTGTGTGAGAGGCATTCAAAACTATTTTCAAGAACATTTGACTTGTTGCTTTTCTGCAGTACTCTAAGATTATGGACCACTATATGATATATTATTCACAGAATGTTATTTTTCAAAATATGAAAACATCAAATTAAGTTTATTCCACATCCAGATGGTGGGAATTGGGGAACTTGTTGGGTTAAACCTACTGTGCATTTATTTACGTCAAATGCAGAGACATTTATTTGAAGTTACGGCCAAACAAATACATTTTTCTGAGAATGTAGGCTAAAAATTGAATTTAGCCTCTGACAAGTTAATGTATACATTTATTTTTTTACCAGCAATATCACACAACATTGTCATTATAGTAGCCTGAAAAGCTTTTCAGGGGCAGTCGGTTGGTGGCCCTGCTTGTCTCATTCCCCAGTAGGTTTGTACTCGTTACAGCAGTAAAATTGTGCTGGGGATTTGTGTTGGATGTCGAACTATGCTAAGATGTGCTGGCCCATGTTGTGGGGTGGCCCATGCTGTGAGCTGACCGAATGCATCTCTGAATTCACATGGTGTTTGGTAATTTAGTCTCAAGGGGGAAACAGAGTCACCAGCCCTGACCCTTTCAACTCCTCTTTGCATGTACTTTCAATACTTTTAGGACACGTTTTTCTATTTATAGCCTCTTGTTTCTCTTTGCAACTTTAGCTGACCAATTCACAGGGATAAGTACTGTAAAACAAATCAACACATTTCGTGCTGCATTTCCAGTTGGGGTTGTTATAGCTTTGGCTAGTTAATCGTGTGTTATGCTAGTGAGATAGATAACCCCTATGAGTGGCGTTGATTCACACTCATGCATACATTGTACAAGTAAAATAAAATAAATTGGTGCCTTGCTCACTTCACCCAGCAGCAGGCCATGTTCTTGTTCCAGATGGCTCTTGGTCTGATTTAGGTGGCATGCTGTGGGGGCTGAGAGAATATGAATATTTCACTACAAGAACTGTCTGTGCGTGTGAGTGCCTACAGTCATCATTTACAGTATGTGTGTGTGTGTGTGTGTGCACGTGCGCATGCGTGCATGAGTGTGTGTGTCTACATGTGTACAGTTGAGAAAGAGGTACAACCGACATGACCCGTTGCCTAACAGACAAAGCCGGTCCCCTCGGATTGATACTCTATACCCAACCATGAGAATCCATTATCTCACAGCCGACCTTAGCAGTGAATTTCTCACAGAGAGTCGACTCCTGGCTGGGTCAAAGGTCATTTCTCACAGTTAGCTAGTGTTCATGGGAGTGTATGAGCCCCATGGCAGCAGCTGTGTTTATGTCCCGTTCAGATTGATACAAGAAAAAACTAAAAAGAGGCTGGAGTCTTGCCACTATGTCCGCACCTCTAGAGCTTTCATCACACCCCTATATCACTTGGTGTGGAGCAACACCTTGTGCTTTAAAAGGTTTAAGCCACGTCCTGGCTTGACTGGAGCATGAGCGATTGTATCATCTGTGTGGTTCAAGTTTACGCCCAGGTGTTTTGTTCAGAAATGCTCGGGAAGGCCATTAGGGTTGCGTATCATTTCAAATCTGGTGGTGTTGCTAATGCACATAGGCCCAAGATGGTTTACAGTATACGTGATGTCCCAGAGTGGCCACATTTCAGTAGTGACTTAGTTATTAGATGTAATGTCTGCATTAACATATTGTCATGCAAGCATGTTTAAAATTACAACATTTAGAAGACGATTTTACATTTGTCACCAGCAATCATAAGCAGACAACATTCAAAATAATGACAGCGTCATATCATGGCTAACACAGATTACCAATATAATTTCATCCTCAAAGATACTTACAGTACTAACAGCCTACATAAGTGCTTGGTCATACTGTAGATAACTTCAGTTAGAGTGAGCGCTATGAGGTGGAGAATACACTAGATGAGGTGCCAATGAAGATGGGTTCTGCTGTTCTGTTGGGCCTGGAACCGGACCATTGCTTGGAGGTAGCTGCCTGCATGTTTATCGGAGCATTTGATGCATAATGATATAAATAGAGAACGTACCGATTCTATCTCCTGTCGCAATTCTTATGTGGCAATAGCACCAGTCAAAATGAAAAGCCCTCACTAGAGACCTCAGTGCCGAATTCAGTGCCCTGTTCACAAGCTGAAACATGTTCATTTATTCATTTTATTAATTGCGTACTTAAACATTCTGTCATGTAATTTGTCATTTTCCTGACCATGTAGGAATATTGCCGGCATACTTGGTTCTGAACATGAGCAATTTTCTCCAAAAGCCAGCAGAGAACGAGGGCAGAATACCAGTTATGTCATTAAATACACAGTCTGAGGGCTGCTGCATTGACATTCAAAAGAGAGAGATTTTTCGACATGGTTTCAGGGACTTCTCCCAGCCATATGTACTGTCTGTGTTCCAGGCTATAGTGCAGTTCAAGTCAGTAACCAAATCAAACAAAATTTCTGTCATAAAAATAAAAATATTTAACTTTAAACAATGTATTTCCAACTTGGTGAAAGGATGTTTTCGTGGAATTTTTCATTCATGTGACATCGCACCAGACAATGCATCAAACTTTGGATGGAATGTTGTGGGTAGAGAGAAAATAGGAGTAGTGGACTGGGAAAAAAAGGTGTAGTATTCCACTTAAAGTTCATTTGAATTAACCATGGATGCTACAGAGACGTTATTGCACTGACACATCTTTTAAAGTGCGGCCTATGACGAGAGTGATGAATGTCCTCTAAACCACAGTGGTTCTGAGAGCTGAAGAGATGAAGCGCAATCAAACCAAGACAGTTCAAAAGGCCACCAAGAGGTGAGCGCAATTCTTCTGCCAAGTCTGGCAAATAAAAAATGTAATTAAAAACACATCACTATGTTATGGTTATGAACTCTAAGGCACAGTAAGCCTATTATGTTTATTAACATGGCGAAGAAACAACGTTTCTTCCCCTAAGAGGTCACAAGGAATGCTTTGGCCTCAGAAGGGACTGAAGCAATAGGGTGCTGGGAAGGAGAAACTATGGATGGCAGAAACAATTAGCTTCCTAAGTCTGAGTTCAGATGTTTTCTATTTCAAATTCATCCAGGCATTGAATGAGGAATGCCATTTACTAATTTCAAATAAAGTTCACTCTGAGTAACACTGACACTCATAAAGGGTTTGAACGAATCACGTGCGACTACAGACGATCTGATGGTTTTCGGCCAGGACGTCTTAGCTGTTAGAGTAAGCATATGTGCTCACAGCAGTAATTTGTCACATTTATTAATTCCAACAAATACGTATTACACCCAAAAGGCTGGACCATGTGTTTCATGTTAGGGGTCCTCACCCTTAGTGTGTGTATGACCTCACATAATTGTGCCACAAGGACCGAATAAATGAGATTAGCTATGATGCAAAATAATTTTTTGTTAAGCAGATAATGTGGCGAGTTAAGGGTAAGGTCAGAATAAAAAATTGCAAACAGGCATAGGTAAGGTCATAGATGCTCAATGGAAACAGCAAGCAGCATGTCGAATTTCCTCTTTAGTGTGTCACTCATGCTAACAAAGCTAAGCTCCATTGGCGCGAGCTAGCCCAAGCTACGGGCCTACATGTGCTTCTCTTCACCTCTACAGTACCTCGCCCCTACAACACCTATCCATAAACCAGCTCCCCATCGCCTCCCACATACATACATTGTCTTTTACTTCCCCAGCTGGGTCTAATCATGCAGGTGCCCAATTGGTTAACAAGTACAGCTGTGGAAGGTGAATGATAGTAACCCCATCCTACCCCCAACCATTAGCATACACTCTGGGGTCCAGTTGGAAGGACCTCATGTTATCAATCACCAGTAAGCCCGTCAACCGCTCACATAGAGGGAGGGGATGGGGTTAGCACAGCTACCATCAAACACGTGACCTCATGTTCTAGGCACTGTGTTGCCTAGGTGATGAGTGTGTTGGTTGTGTGTGCGCCTGTTTGCACATGGGTATGTGTACACGAGCATATGTGTTTTTTGGGCAGCCCTAAAAGGTCTGCTTGGTGTCCCACTGTTTGGCCATATGTGGACGCCACAGGTCTTCCAACAGGGCTTTGCATCTACAGCGCTGGAAAACATGATGTTGTAAGAGTGTTATCATTGTTACTTTAACTAAAAGACAGCGTAAAACAGACATACATGTGTGCTTTGAGTTTGTCACACCACAGAAAATGGGGATATTAACCACCCAGCCACATTTTAGTTAGTATAGCAAATTCATTTTCAAAATCGTGATGAAATAACCAGTATTCTCTGTTCTCTAACGCTAGGGGTGTGTCTTCAGAATGCACTGCACACTCACATGTTTTACAGAAATGGGTTTCTATCATATTTAACCAAAACAAATCTCTGTATTTGCTTTACGTGGAATTTAAAGATACATGTCAATGCAATGGAGCTCATTTGCACGTTTCCATATATGGTTCCTTACTCTTTTATGGTAAGTTTTTTCCCAAAAGTGTGTGTGTACAGTATATATATATATATATATATATATATATATATGTTTTAGAATATTTATTGATGATATTTTTGTACTTATTATTTTAGAACATTTTAAAATTTTGTCCACCTAAACTAGTATTTTTTAAAATGTATTTCATGTTTTCTTTCTTTCACGTGTCAAAGTCCAGTCCAGTCTCTTAGGTAACAGCTTCATTGTACTTTATGAAGCAGCTGCACTATTAAATAATTGACCTAAATTATAATGAATTATTTGTTAAATAAAAAAAAAAACATTCTAAACACAAAGAACAAATATGGTGGCTTAATTTTTCATGAAGAGATTTCATTAATCTATCGAAATCTTATTCAAACAATGGCTATCTCATCATGCAGAACAACTATTCAACTGTATAATGTGTGAGTTTCCGGGCAACTATTGATTGGTCAGATGCCCTGGTGTACAGTAACTGTAATCTAGCCTGATTTTCTGTGAATGGCGGGGAGAAATCCATGTGTTTATACTACCTTACGTGGCATCGCTGTTGGAATGTTCGGGGAAGTGACCAAATATGGTTCCTTGCCCTATAAAGGGCAATGAACAATGTGTCTCAAATGGTTTAAACAACAGTGTGTTGCAAAACAACAATTTATTTTTAGGATGATGACACATGACTCATGTGGGCCAAATAAGCAAATGTTGTACTATATTACAAGTTTGTGTCCGTAATAATTTACAAGACAAACATAACTATGTTGAGTTCATAATATAAATAAAGTATCTCAATGATAATTGCAGTATGCCACAATCTGTTAATGGAGTATGTCCCTGTCATATTTTATACTTGTTTGCACATGCTAAAACTTTAAGGACCAAGAGGATTACATTTTTGTTGCGTTGGCATAGTTGACATTTGAGCAGGGAATCAAATGGGTTGCCAAAAAAAAAAACTTTCATATTTAGTATGTTGATAGAGTTTGTGACATTTCATTAGTGTGGGTGGATGTGGTTGGCAGGATTATTGGCATGGTTATGCACACTTTAAGATGGACTCCTTTAAAGAATTGTAGTTTAACCATAAATGCAGATTGTGTGTATGTGTGTGTGTATGTGTGTGTGTGTGTGTGTGTGTGTGTGCATGCGTGTCTGACATCTTTATTATAATGCACATGAAATATATATTGTTATTGACTAGTGACACTGAGATTTGAGATGTAAGCGGGAACTCCTTCACCCTTGGCAGATGTTAATGCAGCATGTGGACAGAACTCTGTGTGTGTCTTCTCTAATAGACTATTGACTTATCTCAACTAAACTATTGATCAGTTGTTTTTTCCATTTTATAGTCCATAACATTTTTTTGAAGCTGTGCCATAGCCTCTGCCGAAGAAACCTTTTCAAAGATATGTTCAAAAAGGACAGCTTTAAATACACAGTAAAAGTGTGCACATTTCTAAAACGAACTGTAGCCCAACCTAGTTATTTATACAGTACCTCCCTTAATTAAATTTGGGTGTACACCAAAAAGCAAACAGGCATAAAGCATCTACGATTCAAAAACTATGATAGACCACCAACACAAACATTATTACATGTTGATTAGGAAAAGCGAGAAAAGCTGTGGGTTCATTGTGTTATTTTTTGTCTTTTGTTGCTCTGTAGCAACTGCCACCCTGGCATAATATGATTTAAATTTCAATATTGGTAGATGCTATCCACCCTGCTGATTGCCAATACATAAGAGTAAAAAAAACGAAACAGACTTTGACCTCCCGCTGTGGCCTAATGTTTGGGAAACACAACATTGGTTGCCAGTCATGAGCTCAAGCCAGCAGCACAGCCCATCACATTTGTTATACCTCCCAGCCTTCTTTAGGAGAGAAGAGTGCTTCTGCATATAGCTCATCAGTGATCATTCCCTGCTTTGTTATGACTGTTTTTATGACTCTGGCAGACTCAAATCAGACCCCATGTATTAACCACGGAAAAAGTCCAGGTGATTCCGAAGCTGTAGACTCATTTAATAATTATCTTTTACAATTATTAACATTGTTGTATGGCTTGAGGGAGGAATGCCATGGCATAGTAGTGCAACTATAATGGCAGAATGGAAGAAGGCTGAATATATGGTTCTCTGGCCTTGTTTAAGTCCAACATTGGATAAACTCACACAACTTGCAGGGCACGCACACGCACGGACACACAGACACACACACATACACACACTGTAGTCTGTTTTAGATGCGATCACCCCAGTACAACTGGGTCAAATTGATGTTGATTACAGTATATGTTGAATTCAGTTTAATTATAATGTTATAGTATGTCTATGTTACATGCCTTTAATCAACAAATCATATAAATATGTATTATAGTTTGTTGTGTACTCTATATCTATACCTCATGCTTTGAGAGGCAATTTTAAACAAACCTAACCATGATAGAGATCAGATCATCTTGGAGGAAGAACTGGAAGTAGGAAAACTGGATTCAAATGAAAGTCTCATTACTAGAGTCACTGTAAGAAACACAGATTCTCCTGCCTGGATATAGCATGTACAAAATGTACAAACATGTTGCCATTACAAGACTGCAACTTAACTCAATACGTCACTTATCATTGGTTTCCTTAACAAGTAAGGCAAAAGACAGGATGGGGACACAAACAGGTACTGTAGGTTGAATACTCTTTCTTCACAAGGAGCCAGAATTGACACTGTGTGAAGAGATGAACAGAATGGTTTTTGAAGACCTAAATCAAAGCCATGCAGAACTGCATGCAGAGACATACTGTAAAAAAGGCAGTGAATACTGCCTTACTATGCATTTTGTGGGTATTAAAGCCAGTTGTGGCCTTACCAATTAGCCACAGAGAAGCTTCAGTGCACGCAAAGGGAGAAGCAATGTTGACTAGTTTCCATGAGGGGAATATGCTCTGTGTTGATAAATGTGCATTGGA
This sequence comes from Amblyopsis hoosieri, assembly GCA_027564755.1. NCBI lineage: Eukaryota > Metazoa > Chordata > Actinopteri > Percopsiformes > Amblyopsidae > Amblyopsis > Amblyopsis hoosieri. Next base: position 18,647 of record JAODUE010013276.1, on the reverse strand, counting down.
AAAATTGCCATGACCAATGAGACCAATGAGAGCCTGGGAAAATAAAACTAAACTCCTCTGAAATGCATTTCTTATACATATTTACTTTGTTACAGTACATACACATACATTCAGGCACCATCCAGTCAAATGGCTACGTGCTACCTAACTATAAAAGAGTGTAGCCATTTGTTTATCTTAAGGTTTATATATCTGCAGACATTACTGTATTTCCCTGACATTCACCTAAAGTACATTAGTAATAAATAGTTAGACATTCATTTCAAGTGTACTGCATTGTCACCTATATTCCTGAATTTGTAATTTCATCTGTATTTTGACTGAGTAAAAAGTAGGAAAATGTCTTTAATTAAACAGTCTAGCTACCTAAAGACAGTGCTTGTATTATGGCATGCAAATAGTCGTTGATCAGTGGCAGCTGGTGAATTATTTTCCAGGGGAGGCTGTTTAAGATGATTTTAAATATGAAAACTTGGGATATTTCCAGTTCGGTGGTCAATATATCATTAACATATTTAATGTTATTATCAATTTAAATGAAAGAGGGGACATTCCGCGTTCATGTAGCCTATACAAAGGAAAAAAATATTACATAAACATAGTCTGATCTGAACAACCATTCAGTGGTCTTGGAAATCTGAGTTGAATAAGAGCAGAAGGAAACATAAGATTGATTCACCTGCCAGCTTCTAGTGATTTTTTCCACAGCCGATGCCTCTAATACTATATTTTGAGTAGCCTATCCAGATGGGGAGGGGTGTAGGCTATAATAAAAATGTGTACAACTGTTTAAGAGAAATTCAATTTTAAACATCGCGGCACCACGGCCCTAACCTGACATGCCAGGTGAATTGTTGTCACATCTACATCTCGGAAGCTGTAAATGTAAACTTTTTGTAAAGGGCAGGTACTTTCAAAAAAATATTTGGCAGTTGATTGGATAAACCATCTAGTCGCTTTTGCTGTTGGCAAACTTAAACCACGCCTGTATAGCTATCAACACTACGCTGATTGGAAAGTTCAGTTGCTACTCAGACACATTCAAAATTATTCCTAAACTTTCCAGACTGATTCTCATGGCAAAATAAACTAAAGTTTGCGAGACCATCCTGATCTCGCGAGCTTTAGTTTATTTACGCCATGACCACGGCCCATGAATTGCAGGACAAACGCTTGAGCACACGTTTTTATTTTGCGTGTGCACAAACTAGACTTACTTGAAATATCCTGCTTATTATGAGGTGTCAAATTTGTACAGAGGCTTGTTTAAACTGCAACTACCAAACCTCGGCCGTTGCACACAGCATAGCCAAATAGTAACATACAGCACACATAGGCTACATTAGGTTATATTATTTAAACATCTGGCTCTGCAAGGGTCCAGACATCGTGCGTGCATGCGCGTGCGCACACACACACACACACACACACACACACACAAACAGACAACCAGACAACCACATAGCCTACATAGTTACAAAAGTCCAAATTTTTTGCGCACAGACAGTGGAGAACATTGCTACAACACATAAACCTTATATTGTAACCACTACAGCAGCCCTAATCTGCACAGCAATGTTTTGTAGTGAGACAATAGCCTGCATAATGTTAATCTATAGTGTATTCCAGTCCCCAACAAGTGACACGCCAGCTGCCCACCAGCAGTACTGGTAGTACTGTAGGCCTAAAAGAGATAATGAAACCGCAAGTAAGCAGCCCCCTCTGATGGCCAAAACACCTGTTTGTGCCATGTTCAATAACATACATTTAGTAGCCTAAGATACCGAAAACACAAACTGCAGGACACCAGTGCTACTGCATGCAAAATAGTCAGTAGGCTAATTATGTATCCTATTCAGTGGCGCAGGATATATTTTTTAAGTGGGGGGGACGAAAGTGGGACGTAAAATGTCTCAAATTTTAAGCCTGTACAACTATGCTGTTAGTTATTAAAACCAAATAAAATACCGGAGTGAAATCTGTAATTTACTGGCATGCCTATATAGCAACAACCAAGGAGGGTGGGGCATTGAATAGTGAATAGTGGACTTGCCAATGCTGGTAGCCTTATGATGGTCCCTAATTAAAGTAGGCAAATAAACAAGGCTATGTAGGCTATGTCCCCTCTGTTTACAAAAGTAGGCTAAGAATGGAAAGAAAAATACAGCAGCTAGGCTCATCCAGTTAGCCTTTCAGTTATAGCCTACTGTATAATGGTAGAAGCTTACGTTTTGCGCTAGCCTGTTGTCTCATGTTACCCTTTTTAATAGCCTGTTGTCTCATTTTAAGTCAGGTTAATCTGAGCCAGGTTTGTAGTTTTTCTGCTAAAGTTCTCCACACAAATGGAAAAAAATGTTATTGTATTTTGGGGCAGCAAAAATATGGATGTGTAATAAAGCTATAATCTTGCGTCTGGGCGATTCTTCTAGCACCCAAGAAGAGAGAGATGGGGTGAAAGTCATGAACCAGATGAACTGGTACATTTTCCCCTCAAATTAATTGTTAATGACTATATTAGACATTAAGGCACATTTAAAAAAAACTCTAAATACACAGATCCACTAGGCGGCACCCTAGCGCCCTCTATTGGCCAACCGCCACTGTCTTTGATCATTTGTAGTCTATTTAATATGAGTTTGAAAAATATGGACCCCATTCCTGCTGCCCAATCTAACTAATATTGGTCTTAAGGATATAAAAAATAATATCTACATTTTCCAAACTGGACTTACTTTCTAGATTCTAACATACCTACTCTGTAGTTGGAGAGTGATTGTGCATTTGTGTGCTGGATGTTCTAAGGGGTTCTCAGAGACTGTTAGAGGGATAACTGATGCCAAGTTAAGATCTCACCGAGGAGGAAAAGTCATAAATTACCGGTCAGCCAATGTTTAAGCGGCTCCATGCCGATTTCCATTCCAACGCGCTGTGGTTTTATTGCTTATCTATTTCTTGCCTGTGGCAAACATTTTCCCAATAATATTTGAGCCAGTCACGCTCGGTCGTGTGGGCCTTTTCCCCTCCATACTCCTTGTGAATATCAGGGTTAGGTATGAAGAAACACCGGTGAACCGAAGAGGCCTACGATGTTCACTTCCCTTAAATGTTTATAGCGGATATTCTCGCAAATCAAGGAAACATCATGGATGCATAAGTACCACATTGCTGTTAAGTATCACATTGCTGTGTGCAGAGGTTTATAACATTAACCTCACTTGGCCATAGTGGGTTAAGAAGGAACGCATGAGGCCTGCTGATATTTTATATATGTTTTTGCTGCCCCCATGTACTGTGTATGTACGTATGTGTGTATGTATCGTATGTATGCATGAACAGTGAGTATGTGTGTATTATACAAACACAAGTACAGTATAGACGCATAATGTGTAAATGTCAAACGTGTATCATTATGGGGTTGGGCTGCATCATTCTGAATTAATCAAGCCTATTGCGCTCCACAATAGCTCAATGTTTGATTCTTGTCAACAGTAAAACACATTATAATTATTATTATGCATCATTTGAAATGTAAGATGTCCATGAGTGTAGAAAGGCGTCCCAAATAAAATGTATTATTATTATTGTTATTATAAGACAAAGACACTAAGGCAAACATTTAAATAAACAACAAGTGATGCTTCTTAAAGACATACAGGACATACATTATAATGTATGTATCTTTCTGTACCTCATGCCCTGGAAATATGTTTGGCACTGGCCAAATGCTGTTCATGTATTTATTTTCAGCCTGTTATTTTTCAAAAGATTAATTAATTAATGTTCCCTCCAAAAAAGATGTCTAACTGCATGGAATAATTACTATGACGTGAAGTGTATTTAGGCCCAGAGACTAAAGAGGGTACCTTGTTTTGATAAGGTGTGGCTGCTGTAGTGTCCCTACTTCAACATGATCCCCTTTCAAATGATTACACGTTCCCGGCATAGAAGAAAGCACTAAAACACCTTTGATACAAACTGCTGTTTTGCCTTCTGTAAAAAAACATCCTACATTATGCTCCCCCCCCCATAACTTGCCAGGTCCTGCTTTTTAAGTGAAATGTATTTGATTCCTAACTATTTCTCTCACACACACGCCAAAGTACTTTGAACTTCACTAATTACCGACCTTAATATATCAATGAAAGAGGGTGTGGCATAATGGCGTGGAAGGCCATGGGAAGTGGAGACTGCATGAACACTTGGTGGAGTCCAAAAAGAGCAGAACAGGATCAATGGGACTGTCTGTTGGTCGAGGAAACATAATCTCATGCTTCTTTTAAAACACTGGCTCAGGACCTCATGATTGACGGCACACTAACCTCGGGAGAAATGCTCGGGATTCGGCCAGTCCAAACATTAGTCTGTGATTATAGGAAAAGGGCGGGGGGTGGAGAATATGAAGGAGGATATGAATTGTGCTGTAGAGGTTCTGCAAAAGATGGCTTAATCTTATGTGAAATCCCCATTTAATCATAAAAATAATATCCGTAAGACTTGAAACTCATCCAATGTGTCTTGGCATTGGCGCTTATTGAAAAACATGGCAATGTTCCTTGCCCAAAGGTACTAAGTACTACGTTTTTATGTTAGAAAAACATTCCTCGATGGAGATTGAGCTATTTACTAAGAAATATTATTTATGCCACATACATTATGATTGATTGTGAGTTTTGTCTCCTCAAACAGAAGTGAATAAAAATCCTGTTCTTTATTAGAACGTATTAAGTTACAACATATTCAGTACTCGTTTATCACCATAGGAAGGTAGGTTAACTTTATTTTTATTTTTTTATTGTAAGTGTTTCCACTGCTTTCTACCTTGGAAGGACACATCTGGTAACCAGGGAAATAACAACAATTGAAAAATAATGCAACTATTGGTTGTAAATCCAAAAGTATCAGTTATGTGGTAACCGGGGTCCATCCCACCCAGGACGCGAACCCTGCTCTCCTGTGTAGAGAGTGGACGCTCCACAAGGTACAGTAAAACCTTATGGGCTCTGGCATATGTCGCCAGAGCGTCCTTTGAAATGTCGGAGAGTGAGGTATAACTGCCCTGTGCTAACCAGCTGACCTTTTAACAAATTTATCCCTTTCTTAAAGCATGTACTTTTGCAAATTCATGCTGTATATGCTGTATATGTGCCAAATAACTTGCCAATTAGCTCAGCTAATTCTACTAGACAAATTAGCAGAAAAAGGGCATTTCTTTAAAACAAAATCTCAGAATTTCAGTTATATTGTTTGATAAATTAAATATTATCTAGTATAAAGGGTAGGGGGCACATAGACATAGACATCAATTCGCAAAGTTGGATCAACTTCATCACACCACAGATGCCACTGTTTTCCGTGTATTACTGTCAAAGTATACTTTTTAGTATTTTCAAGAAAGTAAGGTTTTAGCCCAAAATCACCATAAGCATTCGGACCTTGATGGGACATTGTTGTAAATTGGGCCTATAAATAATAATAAATAAATACAGAAATAAATACTTAAAGAATAATCATACTTTTAAGCCTATTGATTTGTATGTGTGCATCAGACACTACAATGGACAGATGTAAGCATATCTTGCATATTTATTACTTTAAAATCTCAGACATAAATTAACAGATTTTATTCTCAGACCTTCTCAGAAGTTATTTGCAGAAGTTTTTTCTCTGAATATTATCCCTCTCCCAGCTCATTTTTATTTCCACCTCAGTTTTTTTTCCCACATACAATGACCATGAAATGCCATCATACTTGACATACAGTAGTACATACAGTACATATTTTTATTTATGTATCAGCAGAAGAAGATTGTGCTAAAGTCTAGCACAATCTTCTTCTGCTGATACAGAAATAGTAGTAGGACAGTCTAGCAGCTAGACTGTCCTACTGTACACAGTATACTGTATTACAACAAAGAGGCCTGTAAAGTCAGGGTTAACAGTGTTTTCAGAAAGTGGTGATTGTATCACGGATAGCTTTTGACTGTACTGTTAGCAGTGTAAAGCCTGTGTTTATGCAAATTTCAATTATATTGCTTAATTCAAAGTTGAATTTAGTGTATAGAAAGGACCATCTACAATGTAGAATGTAACCTTCACATTACAGTACATGTGTTGAGAGAATATGATTAAATTCACCACTGAGCTACAGTATTATGAGTCCTTTCGGATACTACCGATTTATAACCAAATAAACATATCCCTTCATCCCAACGCCCTTCCAATTGAGCTATCTGGGGGCAAAACCACTGTATGTACCCTCCTTTTTAAAAGCCCCTTCCAGACACTTTATTAACGATACTATAAAAGTGATAGATTGCGGCCATATAAATAACGTTCCCTCAGTCAGTGCACCGCCAACACCGTTTGTTCCCTGCATGTTTACTGGGAGCATCATCACCGGCATTAAAAAATAAGATGATGCACAGAATAGATTACCATTGGCTTTCAATCAACATGATGGTGGGAGAAGAGTGTCTCTCACAGCTAAAGCTAAGGATTATACATCTTTGTTCACCCCTCCGTCTAACCTCAATTTATGTCCCTGTCCTGAAGTGTTGGGGAGTACATCTCACAGTAACAAATTACCGCACCTTGGGAAGCGAGAGGCATAAGGGTTCACAGCCTCATCACTTTTTTTAAACTATAGCATATTTAGATTGGTCAAATCTATCTGAACCAAAATATGTCTATGGATATGGAAAACAAGCAATAAGATTACACTTATTACATCTTATACTGTAAGAGCGATCTGTTGATTTGTTATGTAATTTATGTTATACACAACTACGTACTATTCCGTTTAGAGAAAATATATTCCTTCCGTGTCTCTGCCACAGTTTGTACTGAAGTATTTCAAATTGTTTGGGGAATGTACTGTACGAAGACAAACACACGCATGCACACACACAAACACACACACACACCAAAGCAAACCACCACTTCATCAGGGCCATCCACGAGTGCGCTTCATTCCGTCGTGTCACTAATATCAATCATAATGTCGGGCTTAATCTCATCATAATTTAATGCAGTCTTGACTGATCTCAGCTTGTCACACTCAGCAGACTGAATCCAGCTCGAGACATTTTCCAACCTCTACATATTTCATGTAATGAGAGCGAGAGGGACTATTATCTGGGTGTCATCTGTGTAAACAAACTGAGCATGGGAGTAGATTGTTATCTACCATCACTCCCCACTGCTGCCAATCTGAACGGATGTTTTCTTAACACCATAACAGACACAGGATCTACTGTGTACATTGGTCAATATGCCTGTGCATATTAGTCTAGGTTTACGTGTGGCTTATGCGTTCAATTAATAACCCCATTCATTGTATTTGTCATAGGGCATTTGAGAGAGACACCCCTTACAAAGCAGTGTCACCTTTACTAACTGAACATATGCACCCACAAACAATGGTGATAATAGATACAATCAACCAACCAACCACACATGTCAAATGACAGCACCCAGATCTAATCAGCCATGCACACTATAAACCGTGCATGTGTGAAGAGAAGGGAGTTATCTGTAGCAAATTTAAAAAGATTCACGGAATGTGTAGGCGGGCGTTAAGCCTTCAGATACTGCCCTGGCTGTTACTTAAGGTGACGGAGCAGAAATAATTTAGGGAGTTGAAGCGAGAATCAGATGGGAGGAGGAAATGTTATAGGTGGTGATGGAGGAGGAACGGAAGAACAGTGATGTTTGGAGAAGGTCGAAGGGATGGATGACGTTGTGGAAAACAGCTCTATATACCTTTCCTATGCTCAGTGTGGCAGATTTGGTGCATATACTCCTGAGTTGAAAATAGATGACTTGCTTACATTTTCACTGTCAATGTCTACATTTTCCCTGGGCTACATCTAACCCTTTTGATATTTCATGGTGCTGAATTTCATGCCATAATCTCAAAGTTTTCCCAATGACATACAGTAAAATATAGGCCTGATGTGTCCATATACAGTACAGTATACATCCACAGACATATAGCCTACATACTGTAATGTCGGCACTTAGTGGCACAGAGGTAAAATAGTATAACGCAATTAGACACTGTAGGGTGTTTTCACACTTGCTCAATAAAATCAGCAGTGAAAATATAATATAATATTATTAAATATAGCATCCTCAGCCATGTCTGATAATGTACTGAATATACTAATGCAGGGGTCGTTTTTCAAGCTAAGGACCCCTTAGATGTTAGACACACAGCACATGGACCCCCATCACATGTAAAATATGTGGTTGTCAGGTCAACAATGTGTATGGTGGCCTATGGTGCCAAGTTTAAAAGTAGGCTACTTTGTAATGGTGTAAGCTACTGTATTCAATGCTAAGCCAATAAAATAATTATTGACATTTCATATATAGGTTGTAGTTATGTTACTGTATATATTTTGACATTTGACCTCTGAGGAACCCCAAGGGGTCCTGGACCTCCTGTTGAAGACCTCTAATATTTGAAGGTTGAAACAGTGTATGAAAATATTCCCATAAATATAGGGAGTTTATCATATTATACATTATTCAATATACGTATACAACAACAACAATATAATCAAATGAATGTAGAATTTGACTTTAAAAAATGATTACCTAGCTACTGTAGTTATTTGCCCAGCACTGAATTACATGTTTGTCCTGGGCCATCATATTACAGCCGTTTGTCAGTCAGAAGTATCAGCTGTTCTTCAACTCTCTCCATTTTCATTTATTTCACAGTTGTTGCCTGTACTTAACCTCTTTTCTAGTAAGCTCTTTGATCTGGTGGCCCTGCCCCACACTTTTCTTTCCAAGTCTTGCTCTCTCAACATCCATCATTCATCCTTCATTTAGCTTTTATAGCAAAAAAAAAAAAAAAAAAGATCTCATTCTCCCTTTGTTCGATCAGTTCCAATTCAATGAGCATTTCTGGCACTGGATAACTGCTCTTTTCCATTACTTAAAGATTAATCACGCTGGGCTTCCATTCTCCCCGTGGCCTGGGCCAGAACGAGCATGGCTTTCCTGCTCTCCCCTCCCACGATAATTAGTCTTGTTTGACAGTTGTTATCTTGGAAAGCTGCTGTAACGGCGAGTGCCACACATACTGTACGGACATTGGCACATCAACGGCAGACAGGAAATTTTATTGAGCACGTACAGTATGTGCATTCATGTGAATTCATCTGAATGCACATAGTGATTTGCGCTGACCTGTGCATGATTCAAGTTTTAAAGGCAGGGTAAGTAATTCTCGAGAACGCTAACTTCGAGCTAAAGTCAAAACAATATTCCTTTGTGGCGCTTCTGCACACATCGAAACACAATGTGAAGCAAAACTTAGTACTACAACTTTGTTGATGTGAGCAGTGTTCGTCACTTTATGTGCCTGTCTACAGAGCCAGGGATGTGTAGTATCAGATAATTGTTTCCAACACGCACAGAGAACGCTAAACTACTGTAGCAAAATGCAAGCAGATATTTGATGAATTTGACAAAAAGAGTATTACAGTAGCTTACAATTAGTTTGCAATAGCTGACTATACCTTTAAGCTCTTATGCAAAAACAGCACAGTGGATGAGGGAGCCGTTGAGCTGTCTGGCTAGTGTGTCGAGTGTTGCGTCGCTGTCCTAGCAGACATTCAAGACAAATGAAGAGCCTCCAAGGCATTGGGGCCTATGGGTACGTAATGGGGGAAGTTACACTGGCTATCTGAAACTGCAGTTCATCAGAATGTCTGTAGACTATCTTACTCCAGTCTGCATGCACTAGTATTCAGATCAGTAGCAACCCATATGCTATGCGTCATCCTAGGTTAAAAAAGTCTCATTAATAATGCAGTCACTTCCTTGGGCGCCATGCAGAATGCATGACAAGATGGACTATAAGGCTATAGAGTACATGTTTTGTTGGGTGGCTGTTAAGGTCACCGAAGACAATGGCCATTAATTGGGGAACAGTTAGACAATAATTGGTGCTTCTTGGGTGTCTTGCCTTTGCGCAAGAGGATGACGGATCAGTCTCCAGTAACCGTATATTGAAGACAGTCAACACTGCCAGCCAAATGATATCTCACTCAGTAGTGTGTGTTTGTATTGACCAGAGACAGTTTCCAGTAACACAGACACTGCATGGGGCCATTTTTCTAGGTCAACGTGTCACTTCCACAATTTACTGTACTAGGAGGCCAAAGCACACCCCCCACCCAATAGGGTTTTTTAATGTCACACCTTCTTGTGTTAGCATTTGTTCAGCAAGCCATTCATTTTCACAATGAATTTAGTCACACTCACAGAAAATAAATATATATATAATGTGGCCTAATTTTCTATATTCAGATACACAGATAGACATTGTTGTGTCTTTTCTCCTCTCCAGCAAATACACTGGTGGTATGCTTACATATATACAGTACACTATGTTTTACGCAATGCTAATTAGTAAGATGCTAGTTAGGCTTACACACGTTACACACATATTGTACATTACAGTACACTCCCTATTCTGTAGGATCTCTGCAGTTCAAGCACTGTGTTACATATATTGTATAGGAGACCAGACTTGTTAAATGTGGGGTACAGATTGAGCCAAAAGGGTGCGGCATTTCCATAATGCCGCATTTTCAGTGAGACTGAGGGTGACTGTGCACTAAGGCCACCCATGTTGTGCCGTGCCGGGGCTTGTGCAGTACAGTAAACATGGCAGGGGCCTTTTGGACTGGCTTATCCAGTCCCCGGCCAAACTGTCTGCGATACATGCCAACCAGAGCTGACTGGGAGAGAGGCAAAATGTCCAATAACTAAACCAGACTAGTGTGTTCTGCGGGCTCACCCAAGTAGATTAAATATTCGCAGCCCTGTCAGTGTAGCTCTGAGTAACTGGAGAAATGTCCTTTACTCGTCAGAGGAAACATTTTTTCTTAGTTTTAAAATAAGCATTAGGCTAATCTAAAAATAAAATCTCAATGGGAAAAAATTATAGGTAACACTTAATTTGAAGTTGTGTTCATTAAGACTGACATAACTGTTATAACCATGACACGACACTTGTCATGAACATTATTAAGATGATATAACCTGTTATTGTCTTTGTCGTGACAACTTGTCATTACCCAAGACAACATAACCTGTCAATGTCTTTGTCATTACAACTTGACATTAACCAAGTCAATTCAAGTTGTCATGACAAAGACATATCCCAAATCATGTCAACTTGACATTAAACATGACATTATTTACCGAATTACAGCTAATGACAACAGTCATAAACATTAATTAATGTTCATGACAGGTTTCGTGTTATGGTTATGACAGGTTTTATGTCAGTCTTAATGAACACAACTTCAAATAAAATGTTACCAAATTATATTCTGCTGGAAGTACAATGTCAACTGCAGTTCCCATTACATAAATACAATTAGACATTTTCTTAGTAGTAATGCCTATATCAGTATAATGGTAATACTAGTGACTGCACCGTTTTTAATGTATCTTCCAACTGTACTACAGTAATAAAATACTGACACCCTTAAATACCTTCCTGAACTGTACCTCTTTCTCACCCCCTCTGTTCAGTACATGCCCTGTCCTGAAAACAACATAGTGCATTTGGTATACACTCATCATGATCTAAACAATATATGTGTGCCCACATAAACATCTTGGTCACCATAGCGGTCAGAATTCCGTGGGTGGCTGCAGAGATCTGTGTGACAGGCATGTGTTAAGCCTTACGGGTGCTACAGTAGTCTGCAGGAACAGACGTGACTATGACCTTAAGTGATGTGTTTTTAAAAGTCTTTAGAATGTGGCTTCCACAGACGTGTTATATGATAGTATTATAATAAGCTGGTCCTGAGAGACAGTAATCTTATGGCTCAAAACTGCATTGGCTGTTTGATAACAATGTTTGATTCACTTCATTTTTCCGCAAATTAAACATAGCCTGTATTACTGAAGCCGTGAGCTATATTAATAAGTATAAATAGTCATGTAAGCATTGTGATGATTAAATGTGAACTCTTAAATGTCAGTATGTGTTTTAACTTTGTAAGACATCTCAATGAGAAGTTGGTCATGCAGATGACAAGGTTCTAGAAAGGTTCTAGTAGTAGTGCTGATGTTATAAGGAACATTTGGTTTTATGGATTAATATAGGTATTCACTTGTGGTTTAATGATTTATTATACCGATGACAGTGAATTTCTCCATGCCACAAGCCAAACAAATCAATTGCCATATGGCATTTGAAAAGTGGGAGGGGCTTCAGGAGTTTGGAGCCATGAATAAACTTCCATATCTTACTTTCAACAGTAATTATTTTATTAAGGTATCATGATTTGTGTCGCAATTGGCCTTGTGGTTGGAACCACAAAAACTCACAATACACGGCTCTCCTAACTAAGCTCACACCATTCCACTCCATAGCTACACACACTTTTTTGCAGAATAGTGTTTCAAACATAAATAGTTTGCTATGACACAATTGAGGATTTTGTGTGCAGTTGTCAAGCAGAGAAACCTACACATTTCATTAGGTATATAATAATAATTTAGAATGTTCTGGCTGTGAAATTTAGAAACATATAAATGACATGTTGAACATTCGGCTTCATGTCTATCAAAAATGTACAGAAACTATTTGAGGGGAAAAAAACTGAATTATCATTACTATATTATTACCCCAGCCTTGTCTGGATCGCAAAGCCTTTCAACCTTAAATGTCTGGCCTTGCTTGAATGGTAAAAGCCAGTCAGAAAGAAAGAAAAACACTCATACAGTTCGTGCATTTCTACACGTGAACACTCTTACCATCTCGTGATGTACAAAACTACAGGAAATATGGATTTCTATTTTTTTTATATAAACCAGCTACCATGAAATTAATAAATGTTTGAGAGACAGTTGTAGTTAAAGGTGGAGTCAGTGATGGTAAGCTATGTAATACACTGTTTGTCAAATTCAGCAAAAAATTAAAAACTGTTTTGGTCTGTAAATCGATTTGTAAGATTTACAGGGCATCTTACACGTTGATAAACATTTGAACTCCACTTTACCTTACAATATGTGGATACAGGGATGCCTCGAAGTGCTTTTAAAGTGTTACATACAAACAAAATCAAGTAAAAATATCACTCACACAAATCATGTACTTTAACTAGGGTAACCTGGTGCTGAAACATGTATATACCATTGTCTAATATCTTTATTATTATCCAAGGTGGGTTGTATTGAGTCTGATCATGCAAGTGGTTCTGTCAGTAGTTTGCAGACAGCATTCATCACATTCCCCAACAGACACCACACATTGGCTAACCCTATATTGGTGCTGTGCAGCTCGACACTGCTCAGCCAAACCAAGGAAATCAAAGTTGACTGGTCCACTAGCAGAGAGAGCTTTGAGTTGGAAAATACTTTATTAAATTAAATTAATTCTTGTAATTTCTTAGTCTGCAGCTCACGTAACAAAACTCTAAAACTCTAAACAGTACTGATGAATTTCCTTGTTGACAGAAGCAATAAAGTGTAAATCAATGTACCCATCGTGCACTCACTCACCCATCAGTTCCATGTCTGACCTCCCAGAAAAAATACAACGTGTCACACTCACAATGATTCTAGGCATTTACACGAACACTGGCTACTGGATTTTATTGAACGTTTCAATTATAAAGATATTATAACATCAATTGTAAAGTACGTAACAGTTTAAAAAGGTAGACTCCTCAGTTTGGGCTTGCAAATGCCCTTGTGGTGTAACATTACCATTGCTGTTTTGGTTTGATATTCAGACAAGGGCACCCGACTCTACTCTGCCCTGATAGAACTGAACCGACACCTGCATCCTTGTGTACAGCTTCCATCAAACAAACGCTAAGCTGGGGTTCTGGGGATGTTATAATTACTAATGAGTGCAGAGAATGAATTACTGGATTGTCTTTTGGAATGACACACATATAGCATTCAAAATGGTTTAAAAACATGTGTCTTCTACATACCAGTTCCATTTGTTATTGAGCAATATTAAAGGCATTAAACTGTCTGTGGTCAGCCGTGAGCTCTGCTCATCCTGGCACAGTGAGAAGGCCATAAATGATCATTTAGTTGATGACAAGCGCTAAAATGAAGCCGCTATTCTAAAAGAAAATGCTGTCGGTACGGGAGATTCCCAAGTAACAGAAGTAGATTTCCAAGAAGAAGAAGAGAAAGAAAATAAGGGAAATACAACATCTAAATAGAGATCAGGATTGTGGTTTGTAATGGGAAACAATCTAATGAATTCTGCATGTGAAGTAACACAACTCTAAGACCTGTTCTTAGAGTACAAAACATAAAATTACACACACACACACACACACACACACACACACACACACACACACACACACACACACACACACACACACACACACACACGTACAGTACACACCCATCCCCGTTTTGTCTACATTTTCTGCTTCTGTCTCCTTCTGGGGCGCAACAGTGGGAGAGGGATTTAGTTTGATTGTGGTGGACCAAAACCCAGACTACCAACCAATACGTGTTTTGAATCCAGACGTGAAGGATCGGATTTAAAGTGATGGAGTGGGGAATGGAAGTAGGCAGAGTCCTGTGGGTTGGCAGCCACAGAGAGTTGTGAAAGATCTTAGCCCCAGGACAGCCAACTGGATGGCATCTGTGGTCCACATAGCATTGCTTCCATTTCCTGGGATCAAAACTAGCCAATTCCCTTCAAGTCTCTTCAGTGTTTGACTCTTAAAGGTTTATGCACAGCGACTTTAACCGGTGAAAAACATATTATAATTTGTTTAGAAAAATCTAACTGGCTAAAATCTAGTGTTCTCTTTTGTTTGAGTCACAGGTCAGTTTAAATACTCTCTCTCCTGTCTAAATGTTAAAGGTATAGTCAGCTATATTTTTTGTCACAAAATATCTCCCCGCAGTCCGCTAGCTTACTCCAATATTTTTTTATTTATTAAACCTTTATTTTACCAGTAGAAGACTCATTGAGATTCCAAATATCTTTTTCAAGAGCACCCTGGGGGTTATCCAGTAGGCTTCTACACATACCTGGCTCCGTAAATAGGAAAATAAATGGTGAACACCGCTCACAACAACAATGCAGCTTAGTTTCGCAATGAGCCTTCTGAGAGAGTTTGTTTTCATTTGAGCTTGAAGTAAGCAAGCGTTCTTGAGAATGTCTAGCCTTAAGTCCATATTATTAGTGTCAAGTCTAGGTTCCAGTCTAAACATTATTATCAATTGGTAAAATTTACTTAATTAAAAAGTACACCATAAATCTAGATTAACACACTAAAACAACTTAAATGATTTTGTAATTATCCTCATACATGAAGTTTCAACATTGTAAAATTGTGTCAGGAGTCAGACTATATAGCCTAAATTATGTGACTTTAGTCCCCAAAATGAAATAATACTGTTTTCATTCATACAAAACAACACACTAAACTGTAGTACTGTAGCATACATGCGGTAGGTCAGCCATACAAGTTCATCACCCAATAATTTGCATCTTTAGTCTTCATGTGGCATTTTTGATGTCCACAAACTCCCACAGCAGAGAAATCACATCCGCATTCAAAGTATCTGAAGGTACTAAGCTTCACTGAGCCAAATCTGGTCCCAGGAAACCGTTGCTGTCTTCAAAGACATGCTATTTGGTATTCTAGCTGACCTCTACCCAAAAATGAAGCCAATATTTGTCTGCACCACTTAGCTTAGCCTACGTTACATAGGATTTAGTCACCATGTGTGCCAACTGTTTAAATGTATGTTTGAGCTAATAACATTCTAAAAACAAATGAGTGTCCAGCTGGCATGAGCTCCCATGTCTTGACAGTGTATTTTCAGTATAGTGCTCATGACAGACGATTCTAGCCAGGCTTCCTAACAACACCTGGGGTGTGTCTGGCCAGCCTATAAACAGAGTCAACTCAAAATGGAAAGCAATGGGGTCAAGGAACTGTCATTGCTATCACCATGTTTACAACTGGTAGGCACAGTGGATTATTAGGATATGTTAATACTATAGTGGGGCATAGCCATTACAGCTCAACAGTTCCTTGATACACTGCAGGAACTGACCATGAACACACAGACACACACACACACACACACACACACACACACAAAAACCTCTAGATCATCATTCTTGCAGTCCTTCCTACTGAATGTGGTGTAAGTGCATTTTAATCGCCCTGTAATGGTTTTACTACTTAGTCCTATACAAGTTCACACGCCTGGGTTCCGTTTTCACTAATGGCTCTGCGTGACTTGGTCACAGGTGTCAGGCAGAGAGACTGTCATTAAATGGCTGGCACGGTCGAGTACACAACATTTTGGGAAGCTTACCTGGAATAGGTCTAGAGCTTTAAATAGCTCAGGGCATTACTTAGTTTCCTCCTACCGGCACGCTTGATGCAGACACATGCGAACTGATGAATTACGAATTTGACTGGAAATTATGAAGAAGTGGAGAAAATAAGACCAATTTTCAGGTAATTGCCACTGAGCCGCTGGACCTTTCAGGGCAAATGTGCTTGTGTGTTGGGATAGCGAGTGTGGTGGGAGGTGGGTATTTTTAGAAACCAGCTCCTCTGTTTCACTGGCAGGGCAGTCAAGCACAACATACCTTCTGTGTTGTGCTTTCCTCCTCAAGACAAGTACTTTCCCCTGTATGTTTTGTGTGTTGGGACGACAGCCAGGGCCCTGGCAGCTCCAAGGGTCACTGAGCCAGAGCTTTTAATAGTGCTGCCTTGATAAAACCCAAACGAAAGTAGCACCAACTTCAGTCTCAGTCAGATGAGCCTTTTCTATATTTATTTCAAAACAATGACACATTCATGTATGAGCTTAAAGATAAATCAAACTGCGAACCTACAGTAGTTTATTTTAATGTCAATTGTACCATAGTATTTATGCGTTTTGAAGTACACTGATATATTTACCTTGTTATGAAAAGCTTAACTTGGAAAGCAAAGCTTAATTAATGTATGAAAATGTTGCAATTATTTCTCAGAAATAGGAGGCACTGGTGGTTTAAAAAAACAAAAATAAGCTCTGGCCTGCTTAATGGAATTGAATGCAACGCCAGCCTGCAGAAAAATCATCTGAATGAGTCTGTGTAGCATTTTCATCTATTCATTCCCCAACAAACCTGGTGACCTTAACGTTCTCATGGTGTTAAAAGACATGCAGGTGTGTTTACATCAATTGATTGCAGAATGTCAAAGTGTAGCGTGACCGCAGCTTTCTGTGCACTTAATACAATGACAATGAGTTAGCTTAACATTATAGCGAGTGTGATGCAACCCATCTGCCCCCATGCAAGTAAGTACTGTGCACATGCATGCGTACACGCCCACGCACACGCACACGCACACACAGGTTATAGAGTGCTTCTGTTCTTGCAGCTGAACAAGTCTGGCTGCAAAAATAAAACAAAAAATAACAGAGCTACAAGGTGCCGATGTCATGACAACCAGGGGGTGACAGGAGTTGTCAGCCTGGAGATTAACTCTCAGTAGACCACAGTCAAGTTACTGCTGTTTACCTAGACCTACTGTAGAGCCGCACACACACACACACAAACACACCTACAAGGTAACTTGATCCATGGGAAAAGAAAACAAAAAAATGCAATTTACAGTAGGCCTACTGTATACTGTACTATGTACACCCAACAACTACACATGCACACAATCGTAAACTCTCTAAGTGCCACACACACGCTGAGCATGGTGCTGTAGGATTAATGACAGTTTCACCACAGCTTATGTAGCCCATCAAGTGTGGATAAAGGTTTGTATTCCAATTGATACAGTACATCCACTCCCCCCCCCTCCCTCATTCGGGCTGCCTGGTCCGACCATTGGGATTTTGCAAGCTGGTCTGTCTGGAAAATCTCTATTCAAAGCCATTCATCATGGATGTGGTGTTAATCAAATCATTAGCAAGTGATTTGACCAACCCTTATCAAATCATGACATGGCCCACAGGGTGTTGTGTCTCTGTTTGGGTCTGTTTTGAATCCATTAGTTCCCACGCTGGTGTGTTGAGAGGAACAGCTCGCAGCATCAGGAAATCTTTAAAGCAGTTTTAAGCACAATTCTGAGAGGATTTGTATGTTCGCCGGTTGAGTTTATGAGTCCCCTGTCCACCCCACCACCAATACAATCCTACATTTGCACTGCCCTGGTGCGTATCTGCTGCTCGGAACAAATTGTGTCGGGGAGGGAAAGAGGGCAGTGTTGGATGTGAGACACAGCCACTGTGGCATCGCCTTGCATTCTCTGTCACGTTGCCAGTGTCTGGGAAAGAGCAGATCACATCACACTGCACCTACTCCATCTATCAACCTGTTGAAAGGTCTGGAAAGACACAACGCTTGTCTGCCAGAAAGGATCAGCTTACAGATAGGACGAAAGAAAAAAAAGTACTTTTTTGACATTCATCTTTTACATGGTGTATCTTTCATTATGTAGGTTAATAAAGACTGGAGACAGCCTTGCACACAAACACACACATACACACACACACAAACACACACACACACATACACGCTCTCAAACTACATACATATTGCTTGACTGTGATACTATTATGTTGATTCATTTATTAAAAAAAAAAAATTATATATA
>JAODUE010013268.1:0-26518 GCA_027564755.1 Amblyopsis hoosieri | reverse complement strand
GGTGTGTTGGAGCAGGGAGACATCTAAAACATGCAGGGCTGCGGCTCTCCAGGACCAGGGTTCCCTACCCCTGTGCTATAGGGATGGCTTGGTGGGGGGTTCCAGTTACTTACAGAGATCTGTGGATCTTTCTGTTTGTTTTGTGGCCTGCCTTCTCCTGGTGCCAGTGTCATGGCAATCAAGCCGAAACGAGCTGAGAGCGGTCGAACGATGCCACCCTCCCGTCAGCCCCCGTCAGCAGCACGGCCGACCCCTCGTGTTTACGACGCCGCGCTTCCATATGACCTAATCTCAAACAAATTGGAAAGATGATTGTCATCTGTAGGGGGCAACAGCTGCATTATTCACCACAATAACCTTCAGAAAACCTTTGATGGGGGTGGGGGTGGGTGGGGGAATCAAGAGGCGGATTATTCAAAAGGCAATTTTCTCACAGATTCGACCCACCCAGCTCCTTGTGGGGGCGGGAGGAGATGTGGTGTGAATGAAGCTGACTGAGACGATGGAGACGACTCCAAAGCGCCGCGCTCTCTCTCCAGATGATGAGTTTATTCAAAAGGGGCAGATGGGCTATCTATGAGAGATATAGTGATTCGGCATTCAACACAAGTCTTGCATTGTGGGGGGAGCAGCAGGCCCGTCCATCCTTTAATTACACGTCCGAGAAAACGTATAATAAGCAACACAATCTGAGAACGCTACAACAATACACTCTTGTAATGACGTCGGAAAATACGAATCGTTTTGGTTTTCCGAGAGCAGCAGCATCATGTGGTCAGTATCCCTCGTCCAATCAGAGCTCGCGTAGCGTCACAGTCGATGCCGTAACCCCCATCATTAACTCATACATTCGCGCCCCTAACCCTCCCGTATGTTTGTTTACAAGCCCTGCAGTACTGCGCACATTATTAAGAAGGCTGTATAGACACGAGGTGACGCTATAGCAACAACAGTGGGCTCCACAAATGAGCAGGCCCGACAGTAATTGCGTGGTGGAAGGGGATTCGGGGGTGGAGGTAGAGGTGGAGGGTGTGTGTGTGTGTGTGTGTGTGTGTGTGTGTGTGTGTGGGGGGGGGGGTTGGCTTGATAAAGTCTGGGCCCGTGTCCTAATGGGTCCTCTGGAGACTCCAGCGCTCGTATGCCTCCTGCCAATCCACCACTGTCCTAACGACACGGTGGGAGGGGGGTCTTGACGGGGCCACGGCCGCACTGTAATTACCGCTCACCGTCCTGTCACGGACCTGACACCTGTAATACCCAAGCAGGCCCCGAGCCTAAAAAAGGCCAGGGTGGCCCACAGAGGCCCAGTAGCGAGCTGAGGCAGGTTCATTTCTGATCCGTCAAAAAAGGCGAGAAAAAAAAAAAAAACACTATAAAAAACACTGAAAGTTATAGGATTGTAAAGGGCTATCATCCACCACCCCGAACACAAGCAACCGGCAGTCGGTTGGTTCTCGATCGGCGTTTGTGGTATTAATGCCAGGAAGCGGTTTGATCCTGTGGGGAGGAAGTATGTGCTACGTGTGGATGCTACAGCTAGCTATGTTTCCTTAGCTGCTAAACTGTCTGCCGCAGCCCACACAGTGTACATTACATATTTCTACCACTCTCTTTTTGCCGTTATTGGTTTGTTTTGTAAAATGTGTTTGCCTACAAAAGGCATCTTTTGCCCACCTGTGCTGTTGAACTTTGACCCCCTACCCTCCCCCACCCTTTGATGCTCGACGACGTGTAAAAGCACGCCCACATGTGGAAGATCCTGCGTCTAAATGGGCTGCAAATATGTGGGCAGACAGAGAGAGAGAGTGGAAATGAGAGAAGGCAAGCACAAGAGAATGACAATGAGATGAAGAACTGGAGAGAGGAAAGCAGGAGAGAGACGGGGGGGGGGAATAATAATGAAGGATATCTGTGTGTTTGTATTTGTCGCCTTCCTTCCAACTCAAAGAGCGACCGGACCACTTGAGCGCACGCACAGCGGTCCCTAGGGGATGGGTCGGGGCCAAAGGAACTGCCTGAGGCGGTTCCCTTGGCTCCTAGAAGCCCCACAAAACACAACTAAGACTGGATGATTTACCTGGGGTGCCTGCAGGAACAACAAAGGAACCCCACAAAACTGAGCCTATGAATTATCCATATGGCCTGACCGCGGTGGGGAGGTTGGGGTTCTAGTTAACACAAGAGACTGCATGACAACATAACATGTCATTATTGTTTGGCGTCATACCATTTAAACCTTAGCAGCAGGCCGACTATTGCGTGGATATAAGAGTGCATTTACGTACCGACAAGAGAGCGTTTACACAGAAGTAAGATAGTTACAGTAGATATTGGCTAATGCTAGTGTTCCACTATGACTTAAAGTCATACGAGTCAGCAGACTGCTAATATCTCTACCGTTGCTAATAAAGGCAGCGCTCCAACATCTGGCGCATGTTGTTACCGAGGTCTCATTCGATAATGTTTTTTTGTGTGTTTTTTTTTGGTGGGCTCCCGTTTTGAAACGTTTGAAAACGCCTCATTTCCGCGACGGTGTGATGGAGAGGGAGGTGCTTTCCTTACGAAGGCCCTCTCGCCTCGCCCCTTCAAAAGTACCTCCAATCAAAGTAACTCAGTGAAGACCCTTCCATTGGGGGTGCTGTTAAAAAAGGTATTCTCTCGCTCCCCGCCAGCCCCCCCTCCCCCCTCCCTAAACTTAATCGAGCCACGGAGTGAGGAAACAAGGGGTAGCAGATAAAAGTGTTGGGAATGGTAATGATGCCGAGTAATGATTTCCCATGAGGAAATCTGATCTATTGCCACAGGGAAGAGATGGAGAAGAAAGGCTTGAGGGAGGGGCGGGGTGGGTTTGTGTGTGTGTGTGTGGGGGGGGGGCAGAATCCACATCAGCATTTCATGCAGGAGCACCTAAGCCATACGAGGAGGTGGTGGTGGAACAGGAGGAGACTATGGGAGGGAGGGAGGACGGCGAACGAAATAATGGAGAGAAATCATTTTTTAGAACCCTGTGGGTGGCCTCTCTCTGTGTGTCTCTCTCTCTCTCTCTCTGTCTCTCTCTCTCTCTGTATCTCTTTCTCTCTCTCTCTCTGTCTCTATCTATCTCTCTCTCTGTCTCTATCTCTTTCCTCCCCCCCCCACCCACTGTCTTTTTGCCTTTTTACCATCTATACTGTAAAAAATAAAGACTGTGCTCGCGGGGAATGTCGACCTGGCACCAGGTGGAATTAACAGCTGAAAGGTATGATTTAACAATGTTAAAAACTCAATAAGAACAAGATAAACAACAAATTAGACACGTCTGTGTCAGGAGGACGGGAGGAGGGGGGAAATCTCTTTATCGATCGCATCGTCAAAAATTAATCTGCCTCCCTGCTGCCCAGAATGCACTGCCAAGGCTGGTGAGAAGTAAAGTAATAAGTTCTCTCTTCTCCACACTCTACCCGGATTATCCTGCTATCCCCTTATATTCTCTAATGCGCCAGTGAGCTTTAGGGCATCTTCTGGTCGTCACAACGGCGACAAAATAAGTTAACTAATGATTAGCTAATACTTAGTAATGCCCTTGTTTGGTCTTTCCTGCACGTGGAACAGACATATATGTCAATGTTTGCAATGTATTCATCACAGAATAATCTCTGTTGAGCGGTGCAAGTCAATACATCTGCTATTTGAAACTTTCTGTTGTTTAATATGTCGTTTCACGTGCTATCGTCAGGCCTACAATATATAAAGCTTTCCTCTTGAAAAGGAAATAGTCTGTTCCAGTGTTTGAGCTTATTATATTCAAACTCATATAACGTTGTTATTATTATTATTATTATTATTATTATTAGTTATTATTTATTAGCTGCATGTGTGTGACATTATATTAACATTTAATATATTATTGTCTGCAGCTTGGGGGACCAGGTAAAAAGTGTTAGCCTATTATCAACTGGTGAGTTGTTTGTGGAGGATGAAAATAAGATGACACACGCTTGCCACATTCTGCATCCATCCTTTGTGAAGCAGACAGGTAAGCAACCTTCTGCAAACAAGCAGCAATTCATTTAGCCCCTAAATTAGTTTTTCTCTCCATGCATCCATAGGAAATGTGTGCGAGTGCGAGGGAGCTATTATCCCTGGTCTGTTCAATTATTGATTGGCGAGTGCCAGAGGGTGAGAGCCAAAGAACAATGCGCACAGGGCCAAATACATTTGTGTTTCATTTGTATTTCCATGTTTGGCCTCCAGGTTTTGCCTTTCCCTCGTTTACTGTAATCTTATTATCCTATTCGTAATGTTGTTATAACAATCTAATTACTCTAATCTGATCATAATATAATCATAATATCCCAATAGTAATGTTACTGTGTTTTCATCATTCTGTAATATTCTGTAGTACATACTGCATAGAGAGCTATCTTGAATACTGCATTCTGATGCATGTTCTAATAAGAATGAGTGTAATCTTATCTTACATTCTAATTGTTTCTCATGTCCAGTGGACACCAACCCAGCAGTCTCCTTACATTAGTCTCCACACCCCATGCCCCTCCCAATCCCAGCTTTTCACCAGCACAAGACATTATTTCCACATTGAACAAGACCCGGGTTTTCTTTATTTCGCACCCCCCAATATTAACCGTCGGTAGGCTGACAACACAACTCAGAGTCATTCTGTAGTGAGTTCCTGCCTACAGGAAGATTTGTTTAAGTCTCCCAGGCCTATAATGTTGTTATGAGCTATCACAAGGTACTCTGTTGTATCGGAGTATAGGCCTAACCAGCCAGTTGTTATGACAACACTACTTAATCTTACATGTTAGGCTTGTCAGGATATCTGTCACATATGCAGCTGCTATACAATACCAAATTTTCTGCACTCATGATACAGGCGTCATTTCTGAGAATGAATGCAGATTCCCTGAAGCAACCTCTGACCTAGCTGATAAGAAGCTTTTTATTTCTTTAATAAAAATGAGCAGATTTATATTAGGTTGGCTACTCATAACAGTGACATTTATGTCTCACTGCAACCGGGCTGAATGATTAGCAGTTAATTAGCTTGCCTCTAGGTTATTGATTTTCCTTCCACAGAACTTGCTAACTCCAAACAGGCAGCTTGATTGGCAGGGGTCCTGGCTGTGGTTCAGAACTATTCATAATCTGCTCCAAGCCTCCTGGATATCTTTCTCTGTGGTATGGAATAAATAAGTTTTGCTACCTTGATTATGTTGTTGTGCGCGGTATGGCGGCGCTGCGTGCAGAGAACAAGCATCTTAATGCCAGCAGTTAGGAAGTAATCGTTGGTTCACGTCAGGCTATGCTGACGGTTGTTTTGTTATTTTTTTGTAGGGTTTGAATGTAATTACCGCTAACACAAGACACTCTGATGTTGAATAACATGTCACTTTACGTACATCGACAACACACACACACACACACACACACACACACACACACACACACAGATTCAAAAGCATTGTTAGCTAGCAACGGCTAATCATTACTCAGGCAAAAGGACACAAGCACAAGCATATTCATTTAGAAAAATGCTCAGACATTTCCATAATAGGTACAACAGGACACCCTCACTAATGAGGTCTTTAGGTTTGTAGACACATTATACGCATGCATTTATACAATGAAACCATTAATAGAAGATGAAATGCTACATTTGGTTATTTAAATATGGTAACCAAACCAAATATTGAGAGCGATGCTGGAGATAGATTGTTAGAACAACTCTCCCTTTAATGCCATAGGGGGCTCCCTTAGAAGCTCCGTGTTACAATACATCGTCAAGGCTGGGATAGTGTTGTGTGGTGCAGTCTGCACCACTTTGTTTATGTTCCCATTTACAGAGCCAGGGTTGTGTATCCGCAAGCAAGTACACAGAACGGAGAGCTCAGATGGTTAGGAGATATTTGCTGAATTTGACAAAAAGTGTATTAGTGTATTGCTTACAATTGCTTACCGAACCTTTAATCTGAATTGTCAAAATGTGGATTTACATTGCTTTATGCACATATTATATTGTATGAGTTACTTTTAAATAATAATAATAATAATAATAATAATAATAATATACTGTGTATATCTATCAACTAAATTATATCTAATAAATAATATGATAATGTGTAGACCTAATACATAATTGCATAACAACCAGACCACCATACGTGGTTGCTTTCTAGCTACCATGTGATCTTGTACAGTATAGTATAGTTGCTACGTAACTGACATGTGGGTCAGTTACGGGTGCTCTGGGTGCTGACCTATGACCTATGACATAACAAGAGCCTTGTTATGTATTTGAGCTGGTTACCTATCCATGCAGCATCTGAAGTTAATGGCCTATTTCAGTCAGTCATATAACATCAGCCAATCACAATGTTGCTTTTATATCAACCAATGTCATCAGCCCAACACTGCTTTCTTGCTCTGCTTTCTGCTGGAGAATGTGTGTGTGTGTGTGTGTGTGTGTGTGTGTGTGTGTGTGCGTGTGCATGCGTGTGTGTGTGTGTGTGCGCACGTTTGCGTTTGAGCGCATGTGTGAAAAATCAAAAAGTCAGGTTTAGCAGATAATATATCAGGTACCATTGAGTGGAAAAGGGCCAATAGTGTAAATATACAGCAGCCCGTTAGAAGTGGTGATGTCTTTTAAATGAAATGTAGATCAGTGATCGTGTAATACTATAGTGGCTTTAATATCCAGAATCTGCCTGTGTACCCCGGTGGATATTATGGTTCCTAGAGATGTTGGCTCGTTCTCAGAGAAGTGCTACTCTCAGGGTAGCGTGGCATTGTTCAATACCACTATACTATTTTTGGTTACAATGTGGAGGAGGCATTTTGTGTTGTGTCACTGTAAAAATGACAAGCAAACATCTACTTTTCTACACCATCTCCTGCCACACAAGCTGCTTTTAATAGAAATATTTATGTGTGTGCAGACATGTCTCGATGGGTGTGGCCATCATTAGTCACTTCAAGCTAAAGGTATAGTCATCCATTGCAAGCTAAATGTAAGCTAATACACTTTTTTATCAAATTCAACATATATCTCCTCGCATTTCGCTATTTTACGGTTCTATGTGCGTGTTATAAAAATAATCCGGTACTTCTACACAGCCCTGGCTCCGTAAATAGTAACATAAACAAAGTGGCGAACACCGCTCGTATCAACAAAGCCGTAGCACTATGTTTGGCTTCACAATGCGTTTCGACGTGTGAGGCGGCGATTCTGTTTTGACCTGAGCTCAACGTTAACAAGAATGACTGACCCTGCCTTTAAAGGCTTAAAACATGGGCAACATTTGCATTTATCTTTTAGGTTCACTCTTCAGTTATGTAATATTCTCCCAGCTCGCTATTCATCTCCCACCAAGACTATACTGCAAATCTTTGCTCACCGGATTACCAGCCTCCACTACTACAGTAGACACACACAAAAATGCATGTTCAAAATGCTGCAGCACATCTGGTATTCAGCCAGCCAAACACATTAACTGGCTCCCTATCACGGCACGCATTCGAGACACCGGTGAAGAGCATTGCCCCACCAATACCTCCAAGCAATGATCAGGTCTCAGGCCCTAACCCACCAGAGAGTGCTTCCATCTAGCACCTTGGATAGCTGGCTGGTACCGCCCGCGCTGTGAGTGCACTCAGTCTTGGCTCTTCTCTGTCCTGACGCCACAATGGTGGAATGAGCTTCCTGCAGCAGTCAGGACAGCATAGTCACACTAGGTATCTTCTGCACAAGATGTAAAACCCACCTCTTCAGATTCAGATCCTACCTTGGTACCCCAGCCACTGACCTTAACATTCCCACTAACAGAAGTTTTCAATGCTGATCCTGTCTTATCTCTAACCCTATATTAAAAAGAAGGGTACCATACAGAGGAATGCTTAGCACTTAGGCTTGGCAGGGGCAAACACCAAGGGGTGTCCCTTTAACTTTTTTTCTTTGCTTCTTTTAAGGTTCTATACAAATCACTTGATTCTCCGCAAAGAGTTGTTTGGGCGACGGAGCCCAATTAAAAAACATTACTTATTTTAACGCAGTTAATAGCAAAAATTAATAATTCCATTTGGAGGGAACTCCCTGCGGTTCATGCCACACTGAACAGCACATGAATGATGAGTGCTGAGTAATTTGACTGTTGCGCTGCTTGTCTAACACACTAATCATCAAGTGCTCTATCACGTGTGCACTATCAGCCCAGGGTCCTCTTTCTGAGGGGACAAGTAGATGAAATAAGGTGGCACTCCCCTCTCCGCGGCCCTTACTAAGCTGTCACCAGGACGGGGCGCCTGACAAGCATAAATTATGTTAATAGAATTTAATAAAAAACACTTTATTCCAAAGGTTTCAGTACTTTGAAATGTCAAGATGATCTAGTGCGCTACCTTGAGAGAACTCCGAAGCTTAAGTTAGAGCACTAAAATATTAAAACAAGAAATTGCGATCCCTCATGAGGAATAGCAGTGCGTGATGAAAAATGGAGAATGCGCCAGCGCGTTTCCCAGGTGGAGTTTTCTCCGTTTATTAATTGATCCGAGTGGCGAATCTGGTTCTCCATTATGCCTCAGTATAATGAGGAAGATATGAAGCAGATCTGAGAATGTTTTAATGAAAGAATTGCCAATATAATTATTTTTTTTTGTCCATTCCATGCTGTAATTTTAGACCACGCTGTTCTCGGTATCTTATAACAGTTATAATTAAGTAAGAAATTGGGCTTTTGTGTTAACGGCGGTGATTGGCATTAACGTCTATTGAATAACTGAATTATCAGAAAATTATTCTTACAAAAAATACAAAAGTCTCTGTGTTTTGTTAATAGAACGGCTAGAGTCCCACCCCCACCCCACACACATATACAGGCCCTATCATCCCTTCAAACACGTGTATACACACGGGTGCATGCACGCGGCACGCACACGCACACACACACACACACACACACACACACACACACACACACACACAATCTGTAAACACACAAATGCACACAGTGTGGGGAAACTAATGACAGAGAGACAATGGAAATTATCCAATGCCAGTTGTTAATTTAACTATTCCATTGTTACCATGACAAAGTGTTTATTGATTGCCTGTTCCCACTCCCAGCAAATGCCCTTAGCCCGGTGGTAGAGTCTGGTAAGACATGCAGTTCACGCAAGGTAATGCCAGGGTGAGGGTCAAAGCACACACACAGACAGACACACACAGCCCTGCTAACGTATTCCACATTGTTCACCTGCATTAGGAGAAGACAGTGTGATGAGATGCTTTTTCATCATGTCATGTTTCTAATGACCCCATCGTGTTAGAGACAAACTGACAATAAGAGAGATAAACATATTCCCAGCATTGACATTGTATTGGTCATATTACTGGTTTTGTATATTGTACTGGCACTGTTACAACGGAACTGAACAGACCCATAACTAACATGAGGTGTGTTTACATGATGCCTCAGTGAAATCTTAGAGCCATTGCCATAGTTTCAGTTCTTTTTAAAAGATTGATATTGCCATACTGTTTTTATTTTCTTCAAGCTACAGTTTCTAAAATTACACAGCGGGGATGTAAAAATAAAATGGCCTTCACAAGTTCTGGCAACGTTTGGCAAACGGACATTGCCAAAAATATTCCTGGCCTCAGTTTTTTCATAATATTTGCCAGCAATCCAGGTTATTATGGAGTATCGACATGATTAAGCAAGTTTATGGTGTTTGTCTTTCCCTGCATGCCTTGGTGAAAGGGTTCAGGCCAAAGGGAGTATAAGAAACATGAGCAGCAAGCAATCTTAAAAAGGCAGAGAAAGCAAGTGAAAATATCAAGGTACCTGAATGATAGAGAAACTGTGTATGTACGCACACACACACACACACACACACACACACACACACTGAGGTGTTATTCTGGTGCTTGGCCTAGGAGTTCAATTACAGCACTCAGAAGGTTAAATCAATAACATTTAAATTGCTTATGGTAATCACCTGCACTCCAATCACGGGGATCAGCATAGGCAATCTGCTGACCCTTGCTGTGCTTCGCCACGGATTGAAACATACTAAGAGGAGCCATTGGGCATCGTGGTTCCAAGATTTCTAACTCAGCGTAAACTAAACATGTTTTTGTGTGCGAGCGTGTTACATGATGTCGACTACTTGTATGTGGAGCGTGTCCGGGAAATTTACGCGACCCCAAGGCTGAGGAAACAATGTCAAAACACACTGTATATCTTTTTGAAAATAGGCTGTTCATTACTGAGTTGCCTATTTGGTTAGAGGCATATGTATGTCATACAGCAACACATTCATGCTTTCTTGTGTGTAATCTGCATGCGTGTGAAGGGGATATGTGGTGATTGGGTTGTGCCAGCGGCACTGTGCGATAGCGCGTTGACAAGAATAACTGTAGGCACGTCACTGTTGCAGACAATCGACACAAAAGCTGGGATGAAAGTGGGCATGAAACTTTGGGAACGCTCGAGAGGATAGCCCCCGTTTGTACACATCTGCTACTGTTGCAGAATGCCTTTCTACCACTAGAAATGAACGAAAACGTGGCCTCAAAATGTCCACCTGGTGGTACCTAACTGATTCATAATTCTATCCACCAGGCCACGAGTTGGATTCCTTTCTAACCGTTCATTAATTTTTCAGGACCAATGGTACTGTTGTATGATATAAATCTCTGCCCCACCTCTTTGAAGCTGTGCCTAATTAAGAGCCTGTAGAGCAGACTACAATGAGACACAGGGCACATCCAAAGAGTCTGGGTGACAGCTAATGAAACCAGGACAGGCTGAACAGGCAGTAGGTATGTAGGCAACTCTGTGCCTACATATAGTGAGAGATGCCAATGTATCTAGTCAGATTATAGGGCCAATGGCACTTGTGACTAAAAGGATATAAGATACTGTAATACAAAACATGTACACATACTGTAAGTAGCCTGTAGCCAGAGATTAAAATAAAACACTCAAAAGCTTTGATTATCTTAGTGATAATATTGGCACCACACATCTGGGATAATGAGTATATTAGTCTTTATGCATTAGCATATAGTGTGTGTGTGTGTGTGTTTTGTTTCGCCTTGTCAAATGAAGCTATCTTATCTTAACATAACATGATGTATCTGATGTACTTGATCCAGATGATAAATCTGTCTCCATGAGTTGTGTGTATTTATAAAACAGCTGGTTTAGATGTTTTCTAAATACTGCTTTTTAACCTTTCACAATGCACGTACGTGTGCTCACAGTAAGCCATACGGCACGTGGAGGTGAAATGACTTGAGGTGACTTGAGTACACGAAACAGAGAGGCTGTGCAAACATCCACTCTGCAATACAAGACGCCTTCATGACTTCAGAGCAGCCGCCCTCAAACGTTTTGACCCATGACCCCCCTTTCCCTAAAAATAATTGATGCATAACCTGTTACCCTTCCAAGGACACTTGTGAGGGTTGCAAACTTGCAACCTTCATTTTGCTGCACAAAGTAGCAATATACGCTAACACTGGCCAGATAAAAGCACATATTTGTAAACCATTTAGAAAATCATTAAAATAAGATCAAATATATCTAAAAATATCAAAAAACGACCTGACTGACAGCCCTCCAAAAAGGCCTTGTTGTCCCAGCGGGGTGCCACTTTGAGCACCACTGCTATTGAGAATATGATATCGGAATAAGACAAACCATAACCCATAATATAAAGAGGTTCTTTATTACAGAGCCGAGGTGTGGCCGGGGTCGTTCATTATACGGCCCAGTTCGGTGAAAAGAGCCTGGGCGCTCCTCCCCCTCCGCTACAGCAGTGAAATGGCTAGCGCGTCTGAGGAATGAGGGACCCTGGAGGTGCATGAGTCCTGAACAAATGAGCGCCCATAAAAACCCCCTCTTCTTATGCAGAGGACAGAGCACAATGCAGGAGGTTTAGTTGTCCAAAGAGCAGCCTTCATGGTAGGCTTCTCCCCGGATACTGTGCCCTCCCGTTGATTTCACTTGTGCGTTGTGACACCAGTCACCTTCATGTGCTGTGCAAAGCGCACACCATCTTACCGCTTTACAGGTCATTCGCTTACTGTCGTTTTTTACGGATTGTTTTTAAAGAAAACTACTCTCAATAAAAACGGCACGAAGTGTTGTGTTTGTATACATACGTCACACCCTGCCTTACAGCTTCTCTCGGCTGGGTAGGAAATGAAATAAAAGCTCTTTTGTGGGGCATGCAGAGGAATGTTTTCAACAAAGGTAATGACTTTAATTGGCTGGAGCTGAGACACATTTATGAGCTGCACCTGGTCTATAAATTAGTTCTAATGAGGAGCAACTCAGTTGACTTTTAAAATGCCTCCCTCTAGTGGAAACTTCATAGCAGGAGTCACATTGAGCTATAGTTAGTCCTAACAGTGGTAACAATATATAGATGCAAACTGGATTCAGAACGTAACAATGGTCTTTGATATACTGTACAAACACATTAGTGCAAAACTGTAACTTCATAAGCAACTCACAACCACTGTCATTTCATATCTCAAAGGGAAACTAACTTTTTTATTTGGATGCAGATTATTAAAATGGTCAAATTCAAAAGATAAACTGCACATTATCCTCCAAGTTTTACTCAAATAGCAACCTTGATAATTTGTTTTACAAAATGTCATTGCAAATAAATGTCACCAATATTTATGAACCATGTCTTCAGATTCTAAGTGTTAATGAAACACAAGTAGGTTAATAATCTACTGTATGTGTATTCATACAGCAGGAGCCTGTACGGTCGGTGTGAGCTCATTGCTTTACAAGCCAACAGAACACATACAGGCAAAGCATACATGCTATCATTTCATGGACACATAAAATGATAGCATGTACCTTATTGAATTAACTAATGTAGGCTATATGGCTCCCCTGGGAAGATGAGGTCTTTTGGTGGTAGCTATAGCGACCCTGCCTACTACAGGTACAAGACTGCACTAAGCACATTGAAAGCCATGCAGATAGTAATGACCATCCCCACTAGCCAGCACAGAGCTCTGCTGGGCTGAGGCAGTGGGAGAAGGTAGGCTATGGTGTGACAGACGCGCGAGCCCGCAAACACCCGGAAGTACAGCAGGGCGGAAGAAAGATCCGGTCCCGTTAGGGTGTACAGCAGACCAACCACAACAAAGGGAATTATGTTCTCCAAGTCATTCAGGTGGCATCTGTAGAGAAGTTTAGTTGACGGTTAAAAAACACTTGTTTGCACAAAAAAAACCCACAATGCTAGTTTTCAGAATAGTTTACCTTCTGACACGTTCCACATCAGGATCAACGCGGATCATTTTCTTTCGTTGTTCTTCTGTGGCGGCACCTAATGCGGTATCTTCCATATTTGCATATACCTGGAAGGACGTAGTGTCAAGTATTGTAGTTGGAACCAAATACGTACTGTAAATAAATAAGGTTACAGTCTACTGTGTTACGTAGGCTATGGATAACTACCTTTTTCGACATGCGGAAATAAGCGGTCATGGGTGCCATAAGCATCATCTTAAAAATGACAATAGTGGTGTAGGTGGAGAAAGCCAAAAAGACCTCACTGTCCATCATGTCGGTCAGCTTTGCCATTTCCCCTCCGAGAAACCACACTGCAGAACAGCAGAAGATGCATAATTAATGACAGACTGGTCTAAATGTGAGAACCCTGGCCTGCTGTAACAGCAAACACGTCTATTACATGCCCAACGGCAATGGAAAGGACACTACGATCTGTGGAGTAAACTGCAGATTTAGATAGTCTTATTTAATCGCTCGGTACATTCTTATTTTGTGGCCTGGCATATAGCACGTGGCCTACTGCAGGCTTCAACAGACATGTTATGCCATTAACAGTCGTTTTCTAACAAGAAGACAACTATCAGATGAGGAATTCAACCCAAAAGCACATTACATGGCCTAAAGCAAAAATAGATTTGTATAACTGTTTCTTACCTCCTCTTTCAAAACGTCTGTCACTACAGCAGGCAAAAACAAGTATCTGGTGGACATTCAAGTCCAATGTGCAAAGTTTTTTTTATTTTGGATTTCTGCCAATTATTGTGAAATTTGTGGTTAGGACACTTCCTTTTTTGGTGTCAAGCCAACTAGGCTAAACTGGTTGGTAATTATTAATTGAATATACCGCTACTTTTCCTTGTCCATCTAAATATCCATACCACTGACCCAGAAAACATGGTTTGCCTCAGCACAGTATTTTGTGTATGACTGTGGGTCCCCAATCCTAATGAATGAGTTGTAATCAAGCTTCTACAGAGACTGATAATGACCCATTTATTTGAATCAGGTGTGTTGGAGCAGGGATACATCTACAACATGCAGGGCAGTAGCTCTCCAGGACCAGGATTGGGCACCCCTGGTTTACATGAATAAGCTAGCATTTATATTTCTATCAGTTGCTATTAAATCCCTTAGTTGGAAGGATCTACCTTCAGATAAAGCTGCAACACCATTTTGACTGAAAGCATATTATTGAATAAACATACCCACCATGCTGGTTTGACCCCCTTGTGGCCAGAAATAATACACGACCACATTATTAAAAACTAAATGTGTGGTTAAAAAGAACCCAGAACAAATAAAGAATAAATAGCCTGTCTTCAAAGGAGACCTATTACGAAGTGGCATTAAAAACCAATGACAGGATGTTGATCTTTTAGTAGTGAACGGACTGTCTGTCAGAATTAAACCATATTACTGTTATGTATTACCTCAGTGTGAAACCTGTGCCATGAGGAATCATTTCAGGGACGGGGGCTGCCTTGTTAAGTGGAGTTAGAGAGGTTTCTGCCGGATGGGAATGTCTCTGTTTGGCCTGCGGCATCTTCTCCATTATTTGACATGTTGAAACATCTCCAAGCATGACGTTAATGACAGGTGACAAGCTTAGAGGCATCATCAGTACTTCTTCAACTGCTCATTTCTCAGTGTACCCTCTATAGTGACGGCTGGTTGATTATTGCCATGATTGGGTATACCTAGTCTTAACACGTTCTTGCACCCAATTATACTGATGTTGTCTCGGTGACGTTTCAGAAAAGACCTCCCTCCTTCCTTATGTTGATGTGAGGTAATGAAATAGTAGGCCCACCATAGAGTAAGTATTTTTGTATCTTAAACTCTTATGCCATTTGTTCCTTTGTAAAATCCTCAAGAAGCAAAAGGTCCTTACATTAAATAAAAGACTGCAAAAATGTCCTTCTGGTCATTTGTTATTATATATATATATATATATATATATATATATATGTGTGTGTGTATATATATACATACATACATGTAATGTTTGGAGAAAATAGGATTATTGCAGGAAGTTGTTCCCACTTCCCAATGTTAAAGCTTTTTTACACGTTTTGTCAAATTCAGAGAATATCTACTCCGCTACATGCCAATTCTGTGTGCATTCGGAATACATTATCTGGTGTTTCTACATAGACCTGGCTCTGTAAACAGGAACACAAAGTGGGGCAGCCCACACTACAAATTATCCCAGCCTTGGTGATACATTTCCAATGTAGGAGCCCTCGATATGGCATTGGCATAATGTACTGAGGTGTTTTTGTTTTGATGAAGTTCAAGTATCAACAAGCTTACTCCAGAATGACTTGCTATACCTTAAATGGTATATACCAACGTATACAAATGTAATCATGCATGTCACAAATGGCCAATTTTTATAATGACAAATATATACTAGATATTATGTACAGAGTGACACCAAGAAACAGTAAAACGAAGATGCATGAATGCTTTTACAGGTTGATGTATTGTGTGCAAAGTGCAAGGTGAAGTGACTTGCCATAAAAAAGATATCAGATGACTTTGTACTAATTTGACCAATCAGATAAAGCGACTGCAATAACCTGTGTTCATCCTGTAGTTGGTGCTCTTTCTGTGGTATATCTTTGTTGTATGGTTACTCTATATATTTAGGTATGAAATTGGCTGAATCAAGCCACTTGTCGGATTTGTACTTAACTGACTTCAAGATGCAGATAGACAACTGCTCATTTATAGTTTACAATATGACCCAAACGTTTGTGAGGTACAAGACATACCAAATCCTGAAAAACCTTGTAATCAAAAACATATCTATCCATTTGTTCTCTTCGGGGAATATAGATGGTGAACATCAATACTTTTAGAAATCACAAACAACTAACAATGTAATATTTTCAACCTAGAAGGCTGATAATGTCAGATATTAACAAAATTGGGGATAATATTCTCCCAGGAGTTATCAGAGCGTGATGATCACATGGTTAAATATAAACTGATTGGCAGAAGAAATCGTATACCATATCCTCATTATATACCCTGCTGGTATCACTCACTCATAAAGAGACAAATCCCAAACAAAATGTAATTTTCACAGATGGATATGAAATATCACAGATGGAAATCAAACTATCAAGGATTAAGGCTGTCATCCTTTGTCTGAGATGAGTTTGCAGGATATTTTGCAAGAAAAATAATGTACTGTGATTTCCCACAAGGAGCACTAGGCAAGCAGTTGCATTGATTCCTCACCAGACTCGCCAGTAATTGGGATGCTGGCTGTGATACGCTGCCATTGATTTCTCATGGAGGCTAGGTTATGCTGGAGCAGGACAACAATGACTAAATAACAGCCTGCCCAATGATCTTAATGCCACAAGCCAAGCATAGTATTGATTTCATTACAGAATGCCTCCTAGGTTCTGGGCACATACATTTTTTTTATTGATCAACAGTGGTGTCCACATTACTTTCAGTATTGTCACATACACGGCAGTTGGCCAATCAATGGTCGTGGAATGCTGAGTGCATGAGATTACATAGGTACAGTGGGGTGCGATAAATTTTCCAGTTCAATCTGGGTTGGGAAAGGTGACCCCAATTGACAGTATTGATAAGTGCGAGGGCCTCAAACCTGTGGGATAAACCATAGATATTGAGTGATTAACTTGTCCAATTGGGTTTCATTTGATCCAGTCCACATTTTGTGGCCCCAGGGCGGTAAGCGAATAGGAAATCACAGCAAGGCACCAAGCAGTAGAAACTCCTCGGATAAGACTCTATTGATGATTTGTTGGTAGTAATTTGTTCAGCCAGAGCCACAGAGTAGAGGAACGGCTTTCTGTCTTCACCATGAAGGGCTTCAATTGCCAGTGTGGACTGGCTAAACATTTTAATCTACAACATAGACTTGACTTAACCAATTATATGAATGTGTTATTGTCTACCTAAAAATAGACAATTTATTATGAGATGTATTATTATTATTATTAGTAGTAGTAGTAGTAGTAGTATTAATTGTATATTTGCGGGAATTTATTTTTCTATAGTGCAGAATCTTAGTTTAGCCTTTGTCAAATGTCGGCTAGCGCACACATCACATCCTGATATATAAGCCATATTACTACTCTTGTGTCAGCATATTTCCCACTGCCGTACTATCCTGAACACAGCCTCTCTAATTAAGTTTGTTTTATTTTTAAATTAATGTTGTAAATTCATTGTTATTGTTTGGCTTCAACCATATTTAAAATGTGTTTTCTGGGAATGTCTTCATTATGTTGTAGAATTATATCAAGCATAATGCACAGAGTCAAAATCCATGTTTAAAATGTACTTCACAACTAGAATAGGGTTCTGAGTCTGACTAATGCCTAAGTAATGAACTAATGCTTGTAATGGCCTTTTCCTAATGGAGGTGGCCTGCCCCTGTGCTTGTCTAGGGTAGGCCTTGGGATGTGCAGACTTGATGCCCCACGGACCTTTCCCTTTCCAAATGGCTCTTAATGAAGAAGCTCATTAAGGATCCGTGGTTGCTTTGCACCGTTAATGAGGGCCACACAGCTGCTCATTAAGCTCACAGCTTTAGGCTTTGTCTTCCAACCAACCTTTGATAATACATCAGAACAGCAACCGGGGAGAAGAAGAAAAAATAAAAACCAACACATTACAACCACCTATTTAATAACCTGGTTGTTGGTTTGTGTGAGCCTGATCCCTTGTACCACTGGCTGCAGGTCATTTAGCACTGTGGCACTCAAACAAGCTTAGCACATCTGACAGCATTTAGCAGAAGCCTGTGGCACTTTTGAGGTCGGAAAAAAATTTGAGCACACAGGGCTCATGAATTCCCTCAGGGGTCATGGACCGACCATCCACTCGCTATTAAACCTTGAGCTTTTGAGTTGCATAAATAGAATTGTGAAAGATTTTGCTTTGGTAGGAGTAAGCATCTTTAGCTTGCCAGTAAAAATGGTTTATGATGCAGATAGAAAATATAAATGACTCATCTCAGTGTGTGCTTTAAGTGTCATCAACCCCTACATTTATGTTGTACTTGTTCCTTTACACTGAGCAGATGGCATTAGGCTGCTCTACATTCTGTATCTCCATTTTTATTCAAATAAGTCATATTCCCTCAGACCTTATGAGCAGAGGCACCTGTTCCTATTGGTAATGACACTGAGTTTCACCACATTCTGTCAGTGACTATTTAAATTAAAAACTACCTTATAAATTACGCCTGCTCGATCGCTAGCTATCGCTAGGGATAATATGTTCAAAAGGATTTGCAAATCCTCAGTGCACTCAGTAATACTTTTCTTTGTGTTTCTTTTTGCGGAGAAAAACACAAGATGTCTTTACTGTAAGTAACGGCACAGAGAATTACATGCTACACAGACACAAGCCTTCCACCAGCAGTTCAACGCATCACATGACTTTTCCCGAACATAACGGGCAGGTGCAAGGAAATCTCACATAAATAGAGATAATTGCAGATGGCAGGCCACGTTAAATGGTAAAGTAAATCCACAGCGCCTCTCCTTTCCTTGCTGGTGATCAGGGGGGTACGCAGGGTCCAACATCCCTGCATGGCGGGTGGTGGGGGGGAATAGGATGAGGGCTCGCCTCATTAAGGTGCTATTTTAACAAAGCGATTTCTTTCCGCACTGCAGAGTGGCATGTAGGCTACACACGGCTCACAGATCCTCGTGCTGTCTTTCTCACCCCTCGCAGAGGGATATAAATCTCCTTTGGGCAGGATAATTACCAACGTAATTTTACCCCGTAATGATGCTTGTCAGTCAGGAGTGCTGATGAAATTAAAGAAGTTCTTTTTCCCAGATTTTCAACCTAGATTTATGTGCCAGGCGCATAATAGAAGCTAGAACTTTGGGGAAAAGTTTCCATTTTCCATTCTACAATGCAGTGACTCCATAAATGATGTGTGTAACACCAACAGAACGAACACCGTTAATAACGTTCCACACCTGCTCACATCAATTTACAGAAAGGTTACACACGGGCAAAGCGGCCGTTGTTGACATAGTGTTTACATTATTCACAATGACAAAAGTGCTCTTTAGGCATGGCAGCTTTTCTGTGTGGCGTTTTGGTTTCCCGACATACATTATTCAACTTGACACTGAATCTGGTATTCACACATGAAGCAGGTAGGCCTACATATGCAGACATGTTCTACTGCAGTTGGATTAAACCAGTGCACTGGTTTCTGGTTAAAAGCGCTAACTAATTTCCTCATACAGCCCTCCAAGGAACATAGCTAATAATACAGGTAAATACAGAAGTATAGGCTATAATTTACCTTTTACTGGCATGCTAGATCCACTATGCAACAATCTTTGTATTCCAGGTAAATAAGGCTTAGTCTATGCTATAGCCTACAATGTAAATACGAATTTGCAGGTGACTTGGGTGTGTACCAGCGTTTCACTAAGTTGTCCATGCGTGCAGCAGAACATGTGTGTAATATACACATTTCAAAAATGCATTAGGCCTGTACAGCCTACCAACAATACCAGAACAGTCTATAAGAAAAAGGAAAGCATCTGAGGGTTCCTGCGCTCCTATGAAACACACTGAAATGACAACTGCACCCTGTTGTCACGTCAGTGTGTTGTAGCCTATCATCTGTAATATGTAACACCAGATAAAGCCTGAATGTCACAGTAACAGAAAGTGTATTGTCTTATTAACGGAAAACTACAGCATGCTTTGATCTTTATGCTGAACTATCCTGACTTGTTTTAGTTGATCCAAAAAGGGCTAGTTACATTATTTCACAGATGCTGTTATGAGGTTTGGTGGCAAAGGTACAGCCGCCTCCTGCGGATCTGGGGAGATAAAAGCACAAAAACAAAAGACATCACTGCCTGAATGTTATAATATTTAGCATAAGCAGCGCCAAACCCTTCCTTTAAGGAATACATGTCTTGTGCTTTCTTTTAAAAAATTAACATGGAGAATTTGGGACCCAGTTACCCATCATTCAACAAAGGCAATTGAACAATCGCTTATATCAAACTTCGACGATGACAGAATTAGAGCATTGTTTCTCAGCCCTCAGTCCCCCACAGGGAACCTGGCACATACAACTCAGAAAAGAAAGTTTACTTTCGTTGTCAGTTAAAATTACGCTCATTTGCATACGCCGAGGAGAACCGGGCCCACATGAAAAACGACGACTCCACCGAGGGGGTCGGCGAGAGACGCTTTGAGGACTTCAGTAAAACGGGTCTTGTTGTAGGTTATGACGACGATCGACCCTATAGTGTTTTAACGAATGACAAATGCATCCGGCGTGGCTCACACAGAGAATTGCGTTTCATGACCACCCAGAGGTGCTCCTTCAGTGTCCTGGTGTCAAAGTGGCAGGTGTCAGCAGTTGAAAAACAGAAAGAATAAAATAAAAAATTTTTTTTTTAATTCTACAAAAGAAAAAGATAAGGCAGGC
Organism: Amblyopsis hoosieri; assembly: GCA_027564755.1. NCBI lineage: Eukaryota > Metazoa > Chordata > Actinopteri > Percopsiformes > Amblyopsidae > Amblyopsis > Amblyopsis hoosieri. The sequence continues at coordinate 5,719 of JAODUE010013268.1, read as the reverse complement.
TAAAAACAAACAAACAAATAAATAAATAAATAAATAAATAAGGGCTTATTTTAGCATGAGTTGTGCGTGAAAAATACAGGAGATCACTTCACATGGCAAGGCGCCGCTGACCTCCATACAACAATCCCACAGCCGCGTAGATCAATTGACAGGAACGGGTTATCATGGGCACTGATTTATTAATCAAAGCTAATGTTCTTTTGGTCAGCTGGGTTTGTCCTATTTATATGCAGCGACGGAAATGTAAAGTTATATATTTACTCATCCGGTGTTCCTCGGTGACTCACTGCACATTTCAAAGAACTTGACAACTTTGTCATATGCGATTGATACAAGTTTTTCGCTCGCTATAGTATAATCGTCATTTGTTTGCTCTTTCATAGCAGGCCTAGCCTACATAAGCTATCATGTATAAGAAAAAGATCCATGTTTTCTTGACGGTCTTCGGCGTCTTCTCTTTCCGATGTCCTGTTTTCAGCTAGAGTAGAACATAGTCTCCAATGAAGTCATGCCGCGCAGCAGCTGCACAATCGCTCGTTTCATTTCACTATACACGCGGTTATTCTAATAGGCTACCACGTCTCTCTCTTCATCTCAAGGCTTTGTGTGATGCCTATAACTGCTCTTGCCCGCCTCAAAATTGATCTGATTGGATGTTTGATTTGACTGGATGTTATTAATCTTACTTGGTGTAAAATATCCCCACACCTTCTGATTGGAATGCAGGGGGGGAAACTAGCCTTAAGCAGCCCCACAGGTGTCTTTGCACCTTATTGAATACTTAATACCCAGGCTACACAATGGGAACATTCAACGACGAAGACAGTTTCTTGCTAGAAGCCGATGGCCGCCTAGTTCGTAATCAGCCTCCCTTTGCATTGTCTCCAGCGCGCACGCAGGTCTGAAGCTTGTTGCTCACTACAGTAAGACAATCAGTATCGCATATTTTGCTGTTGCGAGCTGCAGGGGTTGGTGCCAGCGCCGGGCATTTGATAACACATTCAAGGCTGTTAATGGGGTCCGTAGTGAACTAAGTCGTTTTCTAGCCATCTCAAGGTTCATTCAGGTGAGAAGCATACGTTACAGTGTCTCCCAGTTGCTTTGTCTCTGTGCTGCGATGAAGGGAATAGAGAGGTCCCTCGCCCAACATACTGTAGCAGTTTAGAGCTCGTTTTTCCCCAGTTTGCAAACGGAAGTGCTTTCATTTTAATGATCTCCTCAAGTGCAGATATTCAGGCCTTCCCTTTGCTGAGAGCAGCCCCTCCCAGCATCTTCCGTTTGTAGCCTACTCACAAACTTCAGGGTGTCTTTAAAGCACAGCCGATCATTTCAGAGAACGCGGCTTTCCATAGTTCTCCGTTCGAGAGCCCCCACCCCCCTTTCCCTCCCCGCCCTTGAGTTCCTCCAATGTCAGCGCTCACTTCAAACGCCCCGCAATGAGCTCTGAGGACTCCATTGAGATTTCACATTGCAAACAATTATTCCGTCCGTGGTTCTTTGACAGAGATTTCTCTAGATGTATATTACCAGGCCATGAATCGGGCTTATCGCATTCCCAACGGTGTTTCACAGTTGTTATGCTTTTGACCCAAACTTAGAATAGAGTGTAGATGTTCTGCTATGTAGACAGGGATTTAGGGTGTGTTTTAACTCCAAACAGGTCAGCAAGGATTGGTGGAGTAGATTTCCGAGCAAAGTTTAAACAAAGGACGATTACACATAGTCCGTAACTTCGTCCCTTGCTTTGCGCTCACATCTTTCAGTTGTCAATGCCTAGCTCCTTTGGGTGCAACAAAGCAGCATGAACAGTTGAAAGTATGCTAACTTCTCTCTCATACCTGATACATTCACCTGGGCCGGGGGAGGGGAAAGGGGGGTCTTTCATGGTGTGTGGATGGATATCATCTAAAATAAATAAGACATAGCAACCCCCTTCACACACACTCACTCTCTCTCTCTCTCTCTCTCTGGGAGAAAGCATTTTGAAGTCTCAACAGCAGTGGTCCTTGCATGGCCCAACACTGCCGGCCAATGAGAACAAGGGTTGGTGGGTTTAAATGAAGCATGACTGATACTGTGCATGCATCCCTCAGGTAACCACCCACACTGCAAAGAAAACACTGCTGTAGTCATATCTTGAGGGAAATGTGTGTCTGCGTAAACATGGATTAATAAATAAATGCATCAACTTTTTTTTTGCTCTTTATTTTAAACCCTATATTATTGCTGGAGGATTCACAGGTGAACTATAAAACAAACCATGCCCACACTAGACATATTACATCAAATAGAATAGGCCTCTGGGTCAACTGTATGTTGGCCAAGCAAAGCCAGAACAATTTAGTGCTGCTGTTTGCTACATTCTATTGTTTAGGCAAAGTTTCACTCCAAAAGTGGTCCAAAGGCGGTGTCATGTAATTAAATACATCTAAACTATTAAAATGACACGGTCAGCATAGAAGATAATGAACATTAATCACACATACATTACAGTCATTACTGTATACTTCTATAGGTTGGAGTAGACCTACAGTAGAATCAATTATGATCAACTTCTATGATGAACCTGAATTGCGAAACTCTGTGCATGTGTCTGTGGAGAGACAGGTGAACCCTGGTCTGTTTTGATCTCTCAAACATGTATTCTATCTCTTCTTCCACACAAGGGATCCTCAAACCAAGGTCAGCGCTCAAAGGCAGGGTGCACCATGGGAAATGAGCCTGTGCGTGTGTGCACTTGCCTCACGCTTTTGTGGGGATCAGCAAGGCATCAGAGAGATGGGGCTGACACTAGTGAAGTCCCCGGGTATCACCTATCACTACCTGTTTCTGCCACAGAGAAAACGAAAGACCAGCGCTAATTGTATCATTAATATCATTTCAGTCTGAGGGCCAATCATTTTGCCTGTTTCTCCAGGCCCAACCTTGAATTAGGGCCCTTCTTGGAAAACCAAGCACAGAGTTGCTTTGCTAACGACAGAGGATTTCAAATGCTCAAAGCTGTGAGCAAAGATATGAAGCATTTCGTCTAAAGATGTTGCAATCACATGGACATTGCATAAAGTTTAGCTAATTACTAGTTGTATAGCATGTGATTCTGCACACAACACAACACAGACATTAAATGTAATTAATAGAAGTAGGTTCAAAAGAACCAATAAGTCAACCCCACACTGGGTTAAAGATGCTTACTTTCTTTTTCACCTAATATACATTTGGTAAGACTTTGAAGATATATTGATGTTCTGGGAAAGATGAAAAAAAGATAATGATATATGGCAAAAAGCAATGATTGCATTTCAAACTATCAGTTTTTAATACTAATATATTTTATTCCAGAATCGTTAAGTGTTATTTTTGAGGGCACATGCTCAAATTATTTCTCATCCATTTGACGGGTAGTTCAGCATCATTCACATAACGACATGACTCCTTAAGCCAACAGCCAGGAGAACACACATTATGGATATTTTTAAAACCATGTAGAACGACACGCGGTACGAACCCCCAACCGGTGTGACAGATCAGGGCTGTGGCGTGGTAATAGATAGTCAAGCCATTACTGACACCAGCCCAGTCACAGGCATTGCCTCTCTCATCACGACCTGTGTCCGGCCTCTTTGTGGCCCAGAATGTGTCGTTTCTCACACTGCTTCAGCCCTAAGAAAAACACTGATGAATTAAACAACGGGAAACCAATCAATCTGAGTGAGACGATTTGTCAGTTGTGAGCGAATGGCTCACCTGCCTGATGACAAAGTCAGTCTCGGCTACTAGTGGGTGTTTTGTCCAAACCAATAGGAACTTTCTCAAAAGCCTGGGGCTCACGCCACTCTCTGTCAATAATAACACCATACAACATGCTTTAAAACCTCTCCCAGACTGGGAGTTCAAAATATTTGGCATGTTACAGAGTAAGTACAATACCTCCTCAGTACAAATGTACACATTTTAACAAGCTTTCCCATGACATAATGCATACATATTTCTTCCATGAGACAGATGGATAATTGGGATATTTTTCCAGGTAACAATGAGTTTCATAGGGAGTTATTGTAGTTTTTGTATTATCAAAATGGCATAGCTACTATATTGTGCCTAGAACCATTTTAGTCATCTTTTCTTAATCTGTTAAAAACTAGTTTTAATAAACGTAAAAGGTTTGTATGAAATTATATAATGGTGAATTAGCATAATGTGGGACCTTTTTTGTATTTCAGACTTGGAATCTGTCTGAAATGCATTTTTATCACTTGACCTCACAGCTTGCTTCATTGACTTTCATTTGAGCAACAAAGACCTACACGCACTAGAGATTAAGAGTCCCACATTATGGCAATTCACTATACTGTACTGTATATGCACAACTGTCATTGCAACTAAGTTGCTAAATGGTCAAACTAGTCAACCATACAGTACCAGCTGCACTGATGGCACTGAGGCTCTCAAATGAGTCTATATTCATCTGAATCTACATCCTACAGTCCACCTCTCCATCTTGCTCCCCATTCAAATGAATGTATACTCACTTCTTCATTCAGATCAAGGTCAATGCTGTGATGCCCCAGAAAAAAGTTTCACCATCTTCAGATGAAGCCTAGAATGTGTGTGTGTCCAATCGGATCATTTAAACTCCAATAACCCCCGATTAATCCCCAACACTCTTGAAGTTGATAGAGCTCCCTGCTAATGAAATTATGACCAAACGAAGGCCTATAACACATTCGCTGCACATCCCCTGGACAGGCCAGGGAGTTGACTTTTCCACGCGAATCACACGGAAATTGGATACCATAGAGGTTTAGGCTGAGATAAAAGCTTTCTGACTTTCTGGAGGAATGTGTATAATTCCTGTTCAAACTGGTTTGATAAGACACAAGTATGTTGTCCTGCTGCACCTTCCACCTGATAGATATATATATATATATATATATATATATATAAAAAAAATACAGAAAAGATACAATTTTGTATATATCTGAAAAGTGCTTAGAATGTATTTATTTCAAAAATCATCTTATGTAAATAACTATTGACATTGGACTAAACTCTAAATGCAAGTAATGTTTCTATTTCTTCTTTAGCTAAACCCCGACATACTTGATCAAAGTAATTTTTCTGTGGTGCTCAAAATAATTTTACGTAATTCAACATACAAGATATTCAATGCACGCAGTAGCTGTCCATACAACTCACTTCATGCATACAGATTAATATACGATGTTATTGTGCATCTAGCTTTCTTTCTTTTACCAAAAGTAGCCCCAATCTTCAATCAAGACAGCTGGATCGGAGTCTAGTGACAACGCACTTGAAGTCACGGTGTGTGTGCAACTTAGGGCACAAGGCACAATAAATCAACTGTACCCGCTGCTTGCCTGAGTAACGATGAGCAGCGATAGGCTTGTCAGGTGAGCTTGAGGTTTCCGATTGGTCATTTATGTTAGAGCGCCCCTGGTTTCACGCCATGGGGAGCTCATGATAAGCTGCATATTGTCCAGTCACATAATGAAAGATCTGCAGGAACAAGAACAAAATAATATCCACTGTCAAATCACTTTGAAGCCAGTGGGGTAGAAGTTTTATTCAAACTAAAGTTAGTAGAATTATTATTGTATTAAAATCTAAAAGACTAACTATATATATATATATATATATATATATATATATATATACACACACACACACACACACACACACATATAATTATATATTTCTA
>JAODUE010013250.1:0-18576 GCA_027564755.1 Amblyopsis hoosieri | reverse complement strand
GGAAGTAAACATAGTTAATTAGGAAGTAACTAGAGAGTTAATCAGGAAGTAACCAGAGAGATAATCAGGAAGTAAACTGTTAATTAGGAAGTAACTAGAGAGTTAATCAGGAAGTAACCAGAGAGATAATCAGGAAGTAAACATAGTTAATGAGGAAGTAACTAGAGAGTTAATCAGGAAGTAACCAGAGAGATAATCAGGAAGTAAACAGTTAATTAGGAAGTAACTAATCAGGAAGTAACCAGAGAGATAATCAGGAAGTAAACATAGTTAATTAGGAAGTAACTAGAGAGTCAATCAGGAAGTAAACCATTAATAATGAAGTAAACAGAGTTAATCAGGAAGTAAACATAGTAAATTAGGAAGTAAACAGTGAGTTAATCTGGAAGTTAAAATAAATGTGTCATCTTGAAGCTCTGTATGTTGATCAGACATGGTGGTCATCATTATGTAACCAGACGTATATGAAAAGGAAGGGTCGGAGCCTGTGTTCGTCACCTGTAGCTTTTGTTCCAGCTCCTTCCTCTCCTGCTGCAGGGTGTTGCTGCGCTCCTCCTCCTCCTCCAGTCGCACCTCCAGCTCTCGCAGCACCTCCTCCATCTCCAGCTGCTTGGCCTCCAGACGCACCCTGATCTCCTCCGCCTCAGAGTACAGCTCCGTCTCCGCCTGTAGCCTGGCCTCCACCTGGACCCGCTCCTCCAGTAGCTACTCACAGGAGTGTGTGTGTGTGTGTGTGTGTGTGTGCGTGTGTGTGTGTGCATGTGTGTGCGTGTTCGTGAGGATTAATGGTGTCCCTATGTAAAACACACTAAGCACTAATTAACATTAGGATGCACATAACCAGCAAACTGTGGGATTTAGAGAAAGTACTGGTATGAGGAATAAACCACTAAATAACCAATAATAAACTATAGCTTTTACTAGCTTTAACTGAACACTCATGCACACACACCCATGTGCGTGCATGTGTCGAGCACATGTGTGTGAGTGTGAGCCACATACAGTAGGCTACCTACAGGGCCCACATTAATTGCCCCTTGTAGCCATAACAACAAGTTTGAGCCATAATGCATCTATATTGCGTATGTAATCTTTTAAGAATCACATGTCTGTGATTGGTTTGATGAAGGAGTTTTGGTTATGTGTGTGTGCATGTGTGTGTGCGCACGCTTGTGTGTGACTGCATGCGTTTGTGTGTGTGTGTGTGTGTGTGTGCGTGTGTGCGTGTGTGCGTGCGTGTGTGTGCGCATGCGTGCACGTGCGTGCCTGCCTGCATGCATGCATGTGTGTGCGCGCTTGTGTGTGCCTGCGTGCGTTTGTGTGTGTGTAGGTGTGTGTGTGTGTGTGTGTGTGTGTGTGCGTGTGTGTGTGCGTGCATGCGTGTGTGTGCGCATGCATGCCTGCATGCGTGCATGTGTGTGTGTTGGAGACCTTGGTGTGCTTCTGGGTGATCTCCTGCAGCTCTGCCTGCGTCTTGACCGCTGTGTCCCTGGCTGTCTTCAGCTCCTCCTCTATCTGACCCATCTCCTCTTCCTGCCTGGTCACCTGCAGCAGGGGCTTCACCTGCATGCCGGACAGGTCACACATCAGGAGAAGCAGGATGCAAACAGTTGAACCGACTGGATGTATGGGTGTGTGTGTGTGTGTGTGTGAGTGTGCATGCGTGTTTGTGTGTGTGTGTGTGACCTTGGTGAACAGTCTCCACCACTGCCAGTTCCTCAGTCTGAGGTAGCAGGAGCAGTTTCTCTGGATGACCTTCAGCGCGCCGAGCTGCTGTTGCCGCTTACTGAAGGCCCTGCACACACACACACAGACACACACACACAGACACGCGCGCGCACACACACACACGCAGACACACACACACACAGACACACGCACACACGCAAACACAAACACACTTGTCTACACACTCCGTTTGCATCACGTATGAAAACACAAATCCCTCTACTGTGAATCTTCTCTCCTCTTCCATGGGGGTCTTACTTGCGGGCCAGGCAGCCCCTGGCCTGTGCCTGGAAAGCGATGATGACCACGGTCAGTTTGAGGTCCCTCTCCTCCTCCAGCTGAGCCAGAACCCCTGTCCTGAAGAACATCTTACTCTGGCCAATACGATACAGGTTAGGGTCCAGGTCCAAGTGTTTTACCTGTGGGGGTGGGGTTTACACAGTGAGGCATGTACAGTACCAGCAACATGAAAGAAACCATGGAGCCATGACACTCACCATCAAACCACAGGCCTGCTTGCCATCCATGAAGCCTTTGGGAATGGCACTGGCAGCCAGGATCTCATACCTGAACACAGCAGGGAGACATCCGTAAACACACACACGCACGCACACACACACACAGCTGTATCATCATACCTCTGTCTGAACTCCTGGAAGACGATCCGGTTGGGGAATCCCTGTCGACAGATCCTAATGCCCTCCAACACTCCATTACACCTGAGCTGATCCAGGACCAGGTGAGCATCCATCTTCCCTGCCTGCAGGCCAACAGAAACAAACCGCTGCCTACATCACTACACATTCTAATCCAGACGGCTGTGTGCTTATGTGCCTTCACACACAGAGAATGACTGACCCTGCCTTTAACTGCAGGCCACTAACAAACTGCACCAACCAATCATGACGTGTGGATAGTGTCACACGGGAAACTCTAAAACGAAGTCAAATAAAAGTGCGTATGGCATCTTTAAAGACCAGTGAGCAGAAGGCGCGGGTCCGTACCCTCTTCTCATGGTTGGGGATGATACAGCGTATGAAGTTGGGCTGGGTGTTGTGCAGGGTGGTCATTAGCTTGCCCAGAGACTCCTTGTAGAGCTGGCCCACAGTGCGGAACATTCCCTTCTTGGATTTGGTGGGTCCTGAGCTCTCTGTCATCTTGGTGATGGTCTCCAGGCCCACCACGCGGTCCACTGGCAGAGCCACATACACACGACACCTTGTGGTCAGAGATAGTACTGCAGCGTGTTTGTGTGTGCACTGGTTTGATCTAGCGACGTGCAAAAAGTCTGTATGCTAGATGAGAAACTTGGTTCCCGATATACAGTACAGTAAACCTTGATGTGTATGAGTGCATGCATGTGTGTGTGGCTGTGTATGCATGCGTATAAAATGGATAACTTCTATAAACACCTCTCAGTATGTAACATTTTCCTTCTTTTAGTTTTTTAGGTTGGGTTTCTGGGGGTGCTGAATACAACCCAGGTGTGTGCCTTTAATGATAGGAGGGGACATTTGACATCTGTGTTATGTTCATTGTATGAAGGGGGTCAAGTGTCTGCACCTATATGACAGACCTACCGTCCTTCCACAGGTCCTGGATGAAGCTGCTGGAGGAGTTGTTGAGCAGCGCGGTCACGTTGTCGTTGAGAGGGTCCATGTTCTTGGTCAGCCAGCTGGCTGCATTATAGTCAACCTGGGAACACAAAGCACACATGCCAGATACACGCTGAACACTGATGTTGTTGTATCTGTTGTAAGGCTGACAAACAAACGCCTCTCCCCTTCCCTTCCCTCTCCTCTCCTCTCCTCCTCACCTTCCCAGCATAGTGAGCCACAGTGAACATCAGCTTGTCTTTGTGGTGTTTGGGCTTGGAGAACTTGACGTGTCCAGAGTGTGTGCTCAGCAGTTTGTCCACAAAGGAGACGTCTGTGGCCTTGGGGAACCAGCACTCTTCATCCAGCAGGGCCAGGATGCCAGGAGGGTTGTTCTACAGTGCACACACACACACGTGCAGGCTTGTTGTGCGTCAGACCACAGATAACCAGAGCAGCTCTACAAAGTGAACATCTGTATAGGGTGTAACCACTGCACTACTAGAGCTCTCCAGCAGGGGCGCTCAATCATTGCTGTAATGAAACTTGGCTTAGTGGTACATGGGTAGAGTACTATTGGTGAGGATTTCTACATTGACCTCCATTGTTTGGGAACTAATTTAATATAATGCACATATTTGCCCAACCGTTTTTCTACTACACATTATTTACACCTTCCATTTTTTATGTGATTTGTACAGCAATAATAGCTTACATGCACAGACAGAACTGTGTTGTTTTGTGGGCTGGAACAAAAGGTTTGAGAGATGCTGCACTATTGCAATCGGATTAGGTTCCAAAGAGCTTGTTTAAACTTTTATGTTTTGACATTACAGTATGTATCAATATTTGTATATTGTTATTATTTCCACTAATGGCCTATTCTGTTTTGCGTCCGATATACATGTAGACATGCAGACAGTGCAGCATGAACACAATATATATATAACACCCTGAGTAACTGACCGGCCTCTCAATGAGCTCGATGCAGGGCTGCAGGTCAAGGCCAAAATCTATGAAGTTCCACTCGATGCCCTCCCTCTGGTACTCCTCCTGCTCCATCACGAACATGGTGTGGTTGAAGAGCTGCTGGAGGCGCTCGTTGGTGTAGTTGATGCACAGCTGCTCGAAGGAGTTGTCCTGAAGAGACATGAACGCACCAACTTACATGCACTCATTAGCTTCCATAAAGATAGATGGAAATGAGTGGAGCGCCTGTTGTACTCATTACAATCTAATCTAATGTTGCATATTACACACATTCTAACATCACTATATCGTATTGCACCTGTCCACAAAGTACAACGTTTTTACCTGCTAACCACTAGCCTCAGTACAGTACAGCATGTGTTTTATATTGTTTGTATGGGCCACGTGCCAGGAAATGATTAAATAAATAAAAAAATAAACAGCTACCAGGCACCACCGCCTCACCTCAAAGATCTCAAAGCCTGCGATGTCCAGAATGCCCAGGAAGGACGCTGCCTGCTTCTTGCTCTTGTCCAGTGTTTTGTTGATCCGGTAGAGGATCCAGCGGAACAGACGCTCGTACATGGCCTTGGCCAGCGCCTCTATGGCAAAGTCTGCCTGTATGGAGAGAGCAGCTAGGGTGAGATGTAGGACTGTGATGGGCCAGTTCCCCAAGCCCCTGCCTGGGCCGGGCAGCGTACCTGCTGCTTGGTCTGCGCCTTCTGGACCACCTCCCGGCCCACTTTGATGCGGGGGGTAAGGATAGCGCGGGTGAAATCCGTCACGTTGATGCCCTGAAGGTGGCACACCTTCTGAGCCGCTGGAGAGAGGCATGATGGGTAATGGAGAAGAGAGTGATTGGTGGGGGATGGTGGGATTGTGCTCACAATATGACTATATAACCACTAACCAACACCACTGGGTTAGACGGCCTGGCACCAGTTCTGGTACTGGTAAGTGAGTACCTGTGTTGTCAGGCATGGTGGCCTGCTCACTGTTCCTCTCCTTCTCAAACTGGATGTTTCCCAGTTGAAGCACAGTGGAGACCACCTTCAGCATCCCTACGACAACAGAAGTATGAAACGTCAACAGTAATATCTCTAAAGTGATTGCTCTGTTGATTAATGTTTGTTTTGCTTTACTGGTAACACTGATCATATCTGTAGATGGATTATTGTTCTATGCAATTCTGGTGACGATGATGCATATTTTGTCATTTATAACAAAGCTCTGTATTGTCATTTTGATATAGCTTTTCTTCCTATAATATGTGTATTTAATATTAAGGTAATTTTTTTCACTTAACAATGTGACCACCTGAACAGGTATAATAAATGACACCTAACAACAACAACAACAACAACCATCTAACATCAATAGTCCACATGCTGAGGTTTGGAATTTAATGTATAAACGTTCTTGAATTGTGAAGGCTCATATTGCTCTCTACCTACTGTACTTCATGCACAACTGTGTTGCAATCATAGATAGTTCAGTAACATCGATTACACCATTACAGTAGTAGTAGCTTCGAGCAAACAGAAGATGACATGGCTAGCGTCAGTGTGTGGATGCAGTCATGGCGTGATGTCATTCTGCACAGCAGCCAGTACCGAGTCTTTCCTCCTCTGTGAAGCCCATGATCCCCATGGCCTCCAGCGTCTCGCCAAACATCTCGTCATCTTGCTGACCTGGGACCTCCACGTGACCCGCAATCAGGAACCGGTAGCTGCTGAAGTCCTCCAGGAGCAACTCCTCTAAACACATACACACACACACACACACACACACACAATATGAATACAATATTAAAAACCGATATATAGTGAAATATTGTACTGTACGTTATTTTTACAACATTACATTTTTTTACACCTGCACACTCTCTCTCTCTCTCTCTCTCTCTCTCTCTCTCTCTCTCTCTCTCTCTTACAGAACACCATCCATTCAGATATTATGGTGCACTAGATTATCTATTGCGGGACTCACCCCGCATCTTGCCCTGTGTTCCAGCCACCATGTAGTAGAAAATGTGGAAGGATCTCTCAATCTTTCCCTGGCGGATGCAACGAGATTTCTCCAGCAAGTCTGATCAAGTCAGGACCGGGTTAGGAAGGTTCTACACCACTACAGTATGGTCAAAAACTAGTTTAAAAAGTGCAAAATCTGCAGCATTATTATTGTGTGACTTTCAATGTTACACAATATTAAATGTATGTTATGCGTATATTAAGTAATTTAAATGTCACATACACTATGTAGTGTATGTGTGTGTACGTGCATAATATCTGCGCCAAATCAGCAATTTGCCTTCAATTACAGTACAATAAATATTTTGGTTAAGATAACTACTTTCTAAATCATGCTTAATGTACACTATCTTCATTTTTTTACTTGATCTATTTTATGAAAAAGGATACAGGTGTCAATAAAGGCTCCAACGATGTAGCCAGCCAGGTCAAAGTTGAGCTTAATGAACTTGCCCTGCAAAAAACAAGTAACATATATTTAAATTCATGATCGATAAAGGTATCAGTGTATACTGTATAAACAACACAATAGAGATGGATATGTTGACTTACGAATCGTGAGGAATTATCATTCTTCACAGTCTTGGCATTACCAAAAGCTTCAAGGATTGGGTTAGCCTGAAGCAACTGTTTCTCTAGCTCTCCCTGCAGGCCAAAGGAGAACATTACACTAAACACACATTTATAAAGACATCTATAATGATCATATATTCACACAGGAGACATTGATTATAACCATGCAGTGTGAAGAACAAACTGGAGAAAGCAGACAGAAGCAAATACAACACTACTGATCTAGTGATACTACAGATCAGGAGTGTCAGATAGTAATTGCTCAGGAGAAGAACTAACCCTCACATAGACCAGAACCTCTCCCTGTTGTTACAGGGAGACAGAACCATTGGTCAGGAACTTACTGTGGAATCTGACATGAGTCACACGTCCAATTCCTGTTTCCCTAACATACAGTTTTATATTACAGTAATTTAAAGAAAGGCTTCATACATTTTATTTTATTAAGAGATTAAGAGACACACACTAAAGAAAAGACAAAGACAGACATGATAATTCTTTATAGATTATGCCCCATTGTGCCCATTAGCAAGAGATGATAAAAATGTGTTTAGCTGTTCTCACCTTGACCATAGTCGTAGCATTAGCATCCTGTCAGGAACAACGTGTCTTTACTTTGTGTTGTGTTACGATTGTAAACATACTATATGCTTCAATGTACATTTATTGTTCATGCTGCTGTGTTACTATTATGGTAATATTCACCTGGGCACCATCCTTCTTGCCCTTGTGCGAGGAGGCGATAACAGCCAGGTACTGAATCACCTTCTTAGTGTTCTCTGTTTTTCCTGCCCCAGACTCACCTCTGGTGGAGGAGAGGCGAGGAGAGGAGAGGAGAGGAAATGAAATTAAAGGATATAGGTTAGGAAAAGAAAGGAGCAGAGAGTAGATGTCATGAATAAATGTTTAGGTTCAGTCACTATTTGTCCTTTGGGGGAGTGGTGTGATGGACAAGGTTGTGGTCTGGACTTACGTGCAGAGAATGGACTGATCCTGACGTTCTGTGGAGAGAAACAGAGAGAGAGACACAGCAGCTGACCAGTGATCGGAAACCGCCAATGTAGTTCAGAGCCAGAACTACGAAGCAGGTTCTAATAGAACAACAGTAATCATGTCTGCTCCAGCCATGCTGTTAGCCACCTAGCTTTACTAACTAATCTTCACCACATACAGTATTGAAGAGTTCATGATTCAAACAAGCTTGTTCTAGTGTAAAGGCTCTGTGTTTTAATGTGTTTTTAAATTCACAGAAGGCCAATGTATTATTCATTGTTTGCATTGCTAATAATTTCATTGTCTTTCAATATCAGCATACACACACACACAAACACACCTTGCAGCATGTTGCGGTAGGCGTTGTCGGTGACAGAGTAGACATGCGGAGGCACCTCATGACGCTTCTTGCCCTTGTATATGTTGATGACCTTCTCAGAGTAAATAGGCAACATCTTGTAGGGGTTGACCACTACGCAGAACAGACCTGAGTACGTCTGCACACACACATATTGTACGGTATATAACATGGTCATACAGTAGAGTGTGTGCCTCCACATGTTTAATATTGGAGCTGAATATGCTGTTAACCTTCGAAAATGAGAGAACATAACTGACTTTCTAGAGAAAAGTTGGTGGCCTTTCTCATTGACTTCCATTTATTCTGTTTTGTATCCAAGCGCCTGGTGGTCAATTACAGTGCTGCATCTTAAGAACTCCCTCAGTGGCATCATCACTGTGCGTATGCATATGCGTGCACGTGCGTGTGCGTGTGTGTGCGCGCGTGCGTTCCTCACATAGATGAGGCTAGAGTAGTAGCGTTCTCGCAGGTTGTGGAGGACCGAGGCCTCATTGAGGCAGGTCAGGGCTGCCATGTCCTCCACCTTGCTGAACTTAGGCGGGTTCATCTTCTGGATGTCGTCCTTGTTGATGGTGACCTTGTGCCCATTGGACAGCTCCACCACAACCTGCAGGGAGGGGGAGGGTCACAAAGGGGCTTCAGGACCACTAGGGCTACTGCGGAGGTGAATGTGATTGGAGTGTTATGGCATTATTTGATTAACCACTAAGAGCAGTACAAAAGATAACACGCCATAGAGCAAAACCCTACAGTATGGCTCAGAATAACGCAAATGCATTTGACATAAATATACAAAGCATAGTCATATAACATGGCTTCAAAACTAAAACGAATAATGCAACTAATCTCAGGAATGGTTTACAGTTGGTGATTCGTGGCTATTTGTAACTGAGCATCAAAACTGACCACAAGAAATACTTTACTATACTCCTAAATGTCCTTTCTACTTGTTGATCATTTATGAAGGGTGAAACCCAAGACCAACGTGACCACTAGCATGTTGACCCATGACCGACACACTTTCCCACCTCATCACCCTTCTCCTCCTTAATGCTGGCTGCCTCGAAAGCCTCCCTCTCTGAAGGGATCCACACCATCCTCTTGGCTGACCAGTCTGCCTGAGCCAGCCCGCTGCTATGGACGTCATTCTCCAGGTAGAGGTACTTGCTGTCATCGCTGGCTAGTTCGGCCATCTCTGAGGTGGACTGAGCACTGCTGTGTGGCTGCTTTGGGTCTGTGGCGTGGCGACGTTACCGCTGGCAAAGAGAAGACTGTTGACCTCTGTCCTGCTGAGACCGCACACACAACACATACATCTACTGTGTAAATAACATTAAAAACAGATGACATCAACAACACAAGATACTGTATGAATCAACATGATGAACATTCCATTCACATTCTATTCCTTTTAACCGGTGATGTATGAAGTAACCTCTTGCCATTCAAATCATATAGTGATAAATGAAATGTGATATAAATGAGCAGACGGCCAGTCCCAGTTGTAAAGACACTTATATGGCATTCTATCTGTAGTCTATTTCCCTATAGTTTGCATTAGACTGCTTACCCAGTTATCCTTGTTTCTGTCCTCTGTGACGTCTCTCATTCAAGAAACAAAAAAAGATGTAAATGAGCTAACAGATAAGGTGATGACCAGAAGCCATGTTGGGATGCCCATGTTTGGCCACCTTGTGCACCTCAGTGGCATGTGGGCCCATTAGGATGGGATGATGAGCTCACTAGCCTGATACCTTATAAGGGTTGTTTCCAGCCATGCTTACCATTTATGCTTAGCAAAATAATAATAATAATACATTATAACGCTTTTATGAGTACTCAAATTTGCTTTACAAAGAGAGCACAAAAAAATAAACGTATTTTAATCGTTTTAGTAAAACAAAACAGTAAAACAAGAAAAGAAAATGTTAAAAAATTCTCAAGAATGATGGAAGCAAATAGGCTGACAGAAATAAATATCTAAATATAAAAATTAAAAAAAGGTTACAAGCTAGTGTAAACGCTAAAGCTTATACTCAGGCTAAACTACATCAATGCAAAATGTTATTATTATTATTGTTATTATTAGTATTAGTATTATTATTATTATTATTACCACCACTACCGTATTAAGCCTAAATTTAACTACATTTAATAGGACTAACTATAAAAACATAGTGTGTAGCCTTAAAATTTAGCCTATTTGATTTGTTTGGGATATTATGTTAAGATTGAATATGTCTAAAAGCAAATAAAAGGTAGATACTCACTGTATTCCGTCTATATTCCTGCTGCTGGACAGTGGCTGGAGGACAGGTGACAGGTAAATGTAGTCCTGATTATGAATATGTGGGAGGAGCCGCGCGTGGGCCCGCCTCTTCTCCTAGGCGACAAAAGTTGACGTTGACAACACAGTTTATGACCGATGGCGTTGTGCGTTTCTTTCGTGCTGTTGTAGGAGACTACTGTATTGTAGGTAACGTGTTAATATACGCCTGTTATATACATCTGGTAGTTTCACCGCCGTAATGTCAGATCCATTGCCCGGTTCACCTACCCAAAACAACGAAGAAATGTTCCTCGTGTTTACTGGCTCGTCGCCGGAGGACATGTCTCATGCCAGGCAGTTCTGGAACTCCCTAACCCTACTACCATGTCATGAGTCCCGCTTTGTGTCGTCGGATATCACCCAGAGGCTGCCTGTTGCCCGGCCACCTGGCACGGCTCGGCTGGCGACCGCCGCCCCTTCTGCCCCTTCTGCCCCGTGCACGCGTGGCCCAGAGCTCCTGTTACCGTCCAAGGAAGAGAGGCAGAGGTACGCAGCCATGACTGCCCAGAGGATGGAGACACTGGCTCTGTTCAGGAAACAGAGAGAACGGCGCATCCAAAAAGAGCGTGTCTCTTTGGGAAACAAAAAGAAAGTCAAAGAAAGACTTCAGACTTCGTTAGATTTGCACACAGAGAAAGAGACGGTCAGACAGCTGACATAACCAGAGACTATTTCTCCCCAGGCAAAGGACAGTAACTGTCAGCCTGTTGATGAAGTTTTGAAAAGGCCATTAAGCTAGGCAACATGATATAAGTTAATAGCCTAATTATTTTATACAATTTCTTTTTGTTTCAGTCTACAGTTTGCAAGATCACTGTATGCTCTAATGCTTGAATGCTCTAATAAATAGGCTACATTTAAAATTAATTGCATACCTGATTACATGTTTATATGTTTGAGACTTCAGGCATTATGAAATAGAATGTATTTTGGTATAGGCCTACCATAGGCTATGCGATGTAGGTCCATAGCTTTATGCCTATTTGCCATCTCATTGATATCCAAACCAACTGAGGATCATATCAGGACAAAAATACATCTTGAATTTCTATGTATCAATGTAAGGAACGCAACTAAATGTAATTGTGAACATATAGCCGTAGCCTACAGTTTCTAACATAAAAGGGATTGCCATGTTTTGTGATGATGTACATTCATCAAAGTGCAATGCTATAGCTCGCCTGCAGTCTTGACCTGCCAGTGATTGAAATTGTGTGGCATTATACAGCACATGCAAATAATACAGCAACAAAGACCCCTAGAATTATAAACTTGAAGACCTGAATAATAAGTTGCAATAATAGGAGAAAAATGCAGCTTACTACTTTCATAACAAATGGGGGCCCAAAACCTTGTCTTGTGTGTCCAAATGCATAATGTGTGGTTGTAGTGTTTCAAATATAGTACAGCGTGAATATAATTAAACTTTTTGTTTTATTGCCATTTTCCATATGCCTTACTTCTTTGGAATTGGGGTTGTACATGGAGTTTTCATATTCTGGAATAGCCTGTCATTATGTACTGTATTGTACAAATATTCTATTCAGATTACATACCGTATGCATGGATTATTTGCAGGTTTCCATCCCAAAATAATATATTTTTTTCAGTTAATGAAAGAGGCTGTTTCTATGATGAGACATGAGTAATTGGGAGTACTGTAGTTTTGTAGTGTTTCTACAGCCAAAGTAATCAGGGTCCAGTATGTTAACAGCAGGGGGCACTGTTGACCTTTCCAGGATATCAAACTGCCTTACATTTACAGGTGGAGTCAGGGATTCTGGAGAAAGATTGTTGACATTTGAACTGGATCAAAACAAAGACACCTCTCCCTTGCATAATAGGGCCATAGGGTGCTCCGTCAGAAGCTCCGCTCCCCAAATAAGACACACTGGGCTGGGAAAGTTGTGGTGCGGTCTGCACCACTTGTTTGTGTTCACATTTACAGAGCCAGGGCTGTGTGGGAACACCTCATTATGTTTTCAGTGAGAAGTTATTTACAGATTTGGACAAAAAATGTATAATCTCACAATCACTGACTCCACATATGAATCTCTAGTCCCCTGTCTTCAGTGCAGCACTTGTATTATAGTACATTTATGACCAAATGACCCAATATAATGAATCAAACAGTTGTTAATGCTGCTACAATACAAATGTATATCTTACTATAAAAAATAAGAGCACGGATAGAAAGGTTTGTGTGTGTGATTGTACAGACTATCTCTGTGTGCATGACGCATGCTTGCCAGTGTTCCGTCCCGGAGGGTGGAAACAGATTGCTGCAACAGCTCCAGGCCATCTGTTGCTAGCAGTGTTAGCTACAGTCCATCAGCCTGCAGATGTGTTATGTAGCTTGTGTGTGTTGCAAACAAAAAGGCTGTTCAATGGCACCTAATCTCTCTTTTCAAACACTTACACCAGTCAGATACAGAAGAGATCAAAGTGTGAATCAATTTATCTTCTTGGTTATGCTTCTCTGCTTTTCAATATTTTATTGAGAACATTGTTTGGCTAATGTCATTTACATCACACTGCAGAACTGCATGCATATACATGCACACATATACACACACAGGCTCAGCTCAGCCACTTGGCCTTATTTTGTTGAAAATAATTCACAAAAACAGGATTACAGTACACACTACACCCCCACATATACACACAGGGTTCTGTTCAGTGTATGCTAAATCGATTCATCATGGTATGAGGGGAGTGTCTGCTTTTCAGAGACAGATAATTCGGTCTTGACTAACGGACTGACACATCTTCACTGAGACTTCACAAGACATCACTGTAAGTCCACCATGACCGCACTTAAGTCAAACGTAAAATGCTGACACATAAGACACATATTTTTACAGTTGGACATTTTAATGTAACTTTTAATTTGCATTGGGTGAAGAGTGTCTTGTGATTTCATTGGCTTCAGGGTGTTTTATGTATACGTGATACAAGCATACAGTACCTCCAGTCCAGACGGCAATAATACTTTTGTTGTTAACAGTCACTTAGAAGATAGAGTAAGGTCACAGTAATACTGCAGTCCAAGTGGCCAACACACCAACCAACATACCCCCTCAGATCAGATGGCTGGCGGAGACCTATAGATCACAAAGCTGCATAATGCATCTTCTTCCCATTTAAAATAATAATACAAGTGCAACATGATTTACGCTAAATCAGTCAGAGCAGGGCACCACATAGTGTTGATATTATCAGCATTCTTTATCCAAAAGTAACTGCTAGGGCTATAGAGGGTATAGGCATCTTGCCCAAGGGGGACAGGACAGTGGTGGGAATAGAACACACCACCCAGGTGAGATGACCTGCCATGTGCTTTAGCCGCTCTGCTGCAAAAAGCAATGTGGTGGACAAGGACCATTTTAGGTGTTTATTCAAACATACGTGTTTTATAGTGAAATACAATTTCTTTGTATTGTGTCAAGGGTTTTCGCAAGCCAATTGTCAACACAGGAAATAAGCAACACTCCCTAATATCAAAATCTAGATCATAAGCACAAGACATGTTGTCTTAACCAGACAACATGTTAGATGTTACAATGACATAAACTTTGGGAAGGGGCTAGAAAGGAGGGCCAACCATCCTGACACATACTCTACACCAACAGACAAAGAGTTTATTTCCTCAGGTGGAGAAGCCTACATCTCTGACCTTATTTATGGCTATGTCTCCAGCTCTTGTGGCCAAGCAGTGTGATACAAGAACATAGTCGGGTGAAAACACACTCTGTGCTATTAAAGTGCGCAGAGACACAAATCTGGATGACAAGTCTGTCCAAAGGCAGGTCCCTGAACTCCACGTTAAAGTGATTTACAACTCTGCTCTATTTAATAAAGCAGAACAGGGACTAGTGAGCACCAAACACCCCTGCTGGCCACACGTGGTATACCAACTTGAAGAATCGACTGAACAAAGAAATAATTGAGCGAATGGCTAAACCTTGATTGGTAGACTTTGCAGCAGGTATGATGACCTGTAGCACAATGAAGCCTGTTCAATAGCAGATGGCCTCAAACAGCTTGCTGTTGCATTAAAGGTAGAGATGAGGAGTCAGTGATGCTGGAGAAAGATTGTTGTTATTTGAACTCATCAAAACAAACACCTCTCTCTTCAATGCCAAATCTCCCTCAGAATAATGGACATGCATTACCACAGCTGGGATAGTATTCTGCTAACGAACTGTGAGGAAACATTAGCTGAATTTTACAAAAACAATTGCATACCCTACATTTAAAGGTGACTATAATTTAACCCCTGGGGTTTCTTCAACTTTACACTGCCACCTAGTGGTGTAGATGCAGCTGTGCCGATACTAACCCTAAACCTGTACTATAGGTAGAAATAGCAGATTCAGTACCTATAAAATAATTGTATCTCTGTAGTTATACTGTACCAAGATGCAGGACATAATTTAATGAAGAAGATATCAACTTCAATGCTTCATTTATGATATACAATTTTGATGAATTGCATAGCCATTTGTATGTTTTTGAATTTTCTCAACTAATTCTAGCTATATATTAGAATATATAATACACCTCAAGGAGAAAAATGGATGGTTCAATATAAAGGTTTTACAATAGGTAACTTCTGCATGGTCACCAAGAATGCACAGGAGCTTGCATAATGATGATATATATGATATACTGTATATACTGCAAGTCTATGTGGTGGTAACTGAAGTTATCTTGTTTAGCATGAGCTAGCCTCAGCCTGTCTATTTATTGGCACTACGTCACGTACTGTATGATGCTCGTGCTGAACATCTGATACATTTAGTTGATACATTTAGTTTAGTTGAAACTGTATGATACATACAGTTTCCCAAGGAACTGCTCCAGTATCAGTGTAAAGCCAGCCTTAGTTGATGAGTTATGTATGGTCGTCAATTGTGTCAATCAAAATGCCTCTTCTGTCAAATAGGCAGGCCTTGACGCAGTTAGCCAATATTGTCTTCTAGACTTTAAACAAGTATGAGCTAAACATTAAACACAAACCCACATAGACTACGCCTGAGCATAATTAATTATTCTAAAACATCCATCAACAGTAAACAATGACATGCAGTATAATGTCATTGGTTACTATTGATGAGAGAAGGTTTGACATCAATCACCGCTGGAGGCTGAAGCTGTTGGGATGCGAGGTCAAGCCGACATAAGTTAAATTCATAAGAACAAAGACTATCGATTGCTAGATGTCGCCCGGTGGAAAATGAAATGTATTGTTATAAATGTGTGTTTGTCCTTGACAGAAACAGCAGGACAGTCCCCTTTCTAATCTAATGCACGCTGCATTTTCCAGAGGGAACTTCAGAAGCAACAAACAAAAACCCAATCCAACTGGCTGATGTGCCGATGAGGCACAAATTACATGGCCAGCCTTCTTGCACATTACACATGGCACAAGATCAATAATCCACATGATGTATTTAAGCTTTAACTACACGTGTGACATGTAGTCACAGACGATCTGTTGTCTCTTATATTTGACAGCAGGAGGCCTGTTTTTCCATCTGCAGTGAGACAAACTGCACAGATCAATAGAAGCCGAGACACATTTAACACATTAAGATTGTTCCAGCACATCAATACACCCCCTTTCCATTCTCTGTTTCCTTAACGTCATAAAACTTACAGATGGGATTCATGAGGACAGGACACAATGGTGTTGATCTAAAACATGTTTACATACTTAATTTGGGTTAAGTAAATCCTTGGCTTCAAGCTTCAATAAATCTGGCCAGTATATATTTCTAAATGCATGCAATATTCTATTAGGCTACCATATTAATGGTATTCATTCAACAACTTTGATGTGTGACCATCCTTGCAAGTTAATGTGACCATAGGGATGGCTGCCAACATAAATGCATATTCCTCAGAGCAGCATGATGCTGTGAAACTGCTCAGCTAATCACCCATTCTGTACCACTAAGTGCCATTGAGGCTCTAATAGGCCATTCATCACACCTGGCAAAGCAGCCATTTTGGATCAACAGCTATCTCTACGCTATAGGAAGCTTATCTAGCTAAGGAACTGTACCAGTAATACAGTACCTATGGGTACAATACAAGGTTGGAAAGCTTGAAGCAGTCGTGTTTTGGGGCTACTGGTAGTCATAACAACCAAGCAATATAGTTGTATGGTCGTGCATATCATATGTACATGGTCGTACCTGCTGCTGTCTGGCATGAGCAACATCAATGGGCAGAGTGACTGAGCACAGAATCGATGATGATGTTATGATGCTAATTCTCAACATTAAAAACATACGCAATTGAAGAGTTCAGATGCAAAAACCTAAGTCCATCTGAAAAAAAAGTTTCAATTAGCTTAATATGTATTAAGTTTCTATATTTGGGTTGACTAATTTCACCTTTATTGCAATGAAAATGTTGTTTGTCGCTGAATAAACAGTAATTTCTTAAAACAATGTAATTATTAATATATTGCCTATTTAAAAACAAAACGTCAGGTGAATTTAAAAGATATTGCATTTGAACTCTTCAATTACAGTATACAGTATAATGATTATAGAAAACAAAACAATGTATTTCATGTTGCTCTGTGCATGAAGCTCCAGCTTTGCATTATGTGATGTAATGTGTACATACATGTATGTACCATCAGAAACAGCCCATAAACACTTGGTTCTCGGACCCCGCTGAGCAAAGCCATTGTGACGTATGAGCCGGCATATTTTATATGTCTATTTATCTATTTATTCATCTATAGGGTAAACAGTTGTGTTTTGAATACTGTATCAACAGTGAATGACATTGAGCCCTTTCTGTGTTATTTTCCTGTTAGCAAGGGCTCAGGCTGAATTTGGGATACTCTGTATTCATTCATAGTACTATAAAATGGTGGGCTACAGAGGAACCTAATGAAAAAGTGCTGTTCTGTGCTTTCTTTTGAGAACCTGTCTACCTCATTTCCACGGTTAGTAGTTTGTGTGAGTGATTGACATGTCTTGGCACATAAATGACAAGACACAAGGTTGTGTACATAGATACATATATATTAGTAAATACATTCAAAACAGTTGTTACCAGCATGTTTACACATGAATGGAAATGTGTGCTGTAAAATTTTTGCACAGATATGGTTATGGTTGCCTCATCTCAGCAAACAAGCCACTTTTATTATCCTGACACAACATTATCTAGATTTAACTTGACCTGAATACCGTAGTCTGATGTAAATGAGGCACAGTAAAATGCTTTGCTTCTAAATTTCTATTTTTGGAAGTGGCTTATTGGTAGCATACTTTGATGCCAGTATCTGTTTTAAGTCTATTCAGTTTTCTACAAGTTGGAGAGAGACTTGATAAAGCCTTCATCATACAACATCAATAGTTTTCTTTCCCCCTCTCATCTTGCTATATAGAAGGGTTACTGGCCTTGCCAAAGAAATGTGGAATACATTACAAATATTATGACTTTGCATGAAATATATTTTTAGCACAAAACATAGGCCTCATATTGGCCTCATATTCATCTTCATTTGATGCCCATGGTAGTTTGCATCCTCAGTGGGTAGTGACCTATGGAACGTTTATTTCTCTGGGTCATAGGTCACAAAAATGTTGAAGTCACAGTGTTTTTACCTTTTGAATGAAACCACAATTCTGAATTATTATTGGTCAAATAAAATGAATGGCTCTGTAAATGGAAAACATACAGTATCTCACAAAAGTGAGTACACCCCTCACATATTTGCAAATATGTGAGCATGTAAAGAACTCAGCCAGGAGACGTGAAAACTCATTGGTGGCGTAGAAAGTGCTGGACAACTGAGATGAGCTGGAGCCGCTGAGCGAGCACGGGAACGAACTAAAAGTCTCCACGTTGATGAGGCGTCGATTTTTAACGTCTACCAACAGGCCATTGGCACACAGAAAATCTGCCCCCAGCAAGGCTGTGGACACTTTTGCCACCACAAAATTCCAGTTAAACTGCTGTCCGCCA
>JAODUE010013239.1:0-26539 GCA_027564755.1 Amblyopsis hoosieri | reverse complement strand
CCCCCCCCCCCCCCCCCCCCCCCCCCCCCCCCCCCCCCCCCC
Source organism: Amblyopsis hoosieri (assembly GCA_027564755.1). NCBI lineage: Eukaryota > Metazoa > Chordata > Actinopteri > Percopsiformes > Amblyopsidae > Amblyopsis > Amblyopsis hoosieri. Next base: position 26,497 of record JAODUE010013239.1, on the reverse strand, counting down.
CCCCCCCCCCCCCCCCCCCCCCCCCCCCCGGGCGCAGGCAAGGTATAGGTAGATAAGGTACAATAAGTATAGGTAAGAAGAGATGAACAGGGAAACCAGGCAGACAAGGGTACTCAAAAGGCCGACTGGGGTGTGAAAACGGGTGACTTGTGTGGGAGTGGGTTGGGAGGGGGGCCGGGGGGGGGGGGGGGTGAGGTATTACCCATGCTCCATTTCAGCAGGTCAGCCTGATGAGAGACTTTCAGCGCATTACACATCATGAGACTGATTACTGTGACGGAGGGGGATGTGAGAGAATGTATGCGGCTCGCAGAGTGTTATTGTACAAATACTTCCAGGGTCAGGTGATCTTTCACAGACAGAGTGCTTTGCTAATACTTCCAGACCCATTATAAGCATATTGTATATTACCAACATTATTACAAATGCCACTTAAAATATGTAATTTATATGAAGTATTATTATAATAAAACTGCATTAAAAAAAAATATGTTAAATGGTCTTGGTCTCGCAAACCCCTCAGCTGCTCCCAATCCAAATTTTTAAATCTATTTTACACAATCCACCTTGATACATCGACTAGCGACCTATCCACCTCCTAGCACTCAATCCTAACTAAAGTTTCTTCCCCTTTTTTTTATAAATTTTTCTTCTCTCTACTCTAAAAAAATAAAATCCTGTTCTGCTAAGCATTTTAGTATTAGGCACTTTAATATTCAGGCCATTAGGAACTTTGTTTGATGATTAAATTATATATTGACATGGTAGTCATGATTACAAGATGCTGGAACTATAAATATAATATTGGTTGCTTACAATTGCTGGTATATGACCTGTCCAAATAATGACACATGTTCTACATGCATGTTGCTTGGATAAAGGCGTCTGCCAAATGGCGTAAATGTAAAATGTTATATATATTTAGAGACCCCCTCTCTTTCCTCATGCTCTCTTCCTAATACCTTTTCCTCTGTTATTTTCTGGCATCTGCGGCGAGATTACGGCGTTGCGCTCATGACTGCGTAATTGCATGCTAATGGCACGTTGAGTCATCGCCTCCCTGTGTGCTGACGCCATGTTGGCTCAGCGTGTCGCTCCGACGTGTTGACAGCGCTTAGTGGTGAGAATCTCAGCGATCAAGTGACTTGAGTGCCAAGAGGAGACTGTGTTTTCCATTTGATGACAGAGTGACTGTGACCCCATTCTGGCTCAGTGCGTGTTGAGTACACTAAGCACACCTTCAGTAGGGTCTGTATCTGTAGTGGATTGAGATGAAAGAGAGCCAGCTGTAATTCTATCTTACAAGTTGTATTTATTAAGATCATGCTTGATCCAGAGTTGTGAACCGTTCAAACATAGGGCAAATAGGTATTTAAATATATTGGGCAGTGCTATCATATAATGTAATGTAATATTATTATAGACTATATTACACTCTGAACCTCTGCTGGGCATTATAGTTGGATGGTAACTGTCTGTAAACATGTAAAAAGTCCCGTTAGCAAGGTTAAAACCAAAAGTTTTGCCTACGTCCTCCATTGCTCAAACATGTAAGGCGCATGTAAACCAGAGTTTAGAATTATAGCAAGATTGAGCATTATAATGAATTTCAATGTAAGCAAAAATGCAACGCTTCTGGTCTGAGAAAAGTCGCCCACCTCATTTCAAAAATCGAATGTGGAAGTTCCGTTTGTTAACATCTATTCTCTCTGATGTAAATAGTTAACAGCGCACATCAAGTAAAAGACCGGCGCACAAGCTGACGTTGCAAGCTCAAAACTTTACCTGTCTACATGTGAACGCCAAGGACAGAGTTTTAACATATCTGCACCCTGGCAGGAGGTTTTGGTAAACCTTAGGTTTTAGTTATCGGATGCACCGCATCCGATACATGCGTATGAAAGGCCAAATCGCAGAAAAAGGTTTATTTATAATAATAGCAGTGTACGTGTGGACATAGTGTAAGGCCCCGATCACAGAGATTGGCTGCCTGGGCCAAGTTTGACATTGATGAGCAGTGCCACACAGCGACTTGCACTGACAAGTTGAAAATATTTAAACTTTTATGTCTAAAAAAACACTAGAAAAGTGCGAAGTAATAGTTATAGTCTATAACTATAACTTGGAAGTGCATGTAAATGTAGTCGGTGTCTAAACATCTGTGAGTTTGTGTGTGTGTGCGTGCGTGCGTGCGTGCGTGCGGAAGGCAAAACAGCCACCGGCCGGCCTCAGAATGTTCATACTCATTTTAACCACTGATTGCTCTCATGTTACTTGTGGCAGTCATAAGTAATGCAAGGTCATCCTCATTCAAATGCACACTCACACCAGAAGGAAACACACTCCATCTCTGCTTGTCTTTCCCACCACACACACATATGCACATACCATCGTATACGCACACACAACCAAGTAAATGAGGCAGGCAGATGGACATTCAGACAGAAAAATAGACAGACAGAGAGACAGGTAACATTTCTTGGCAGTAAAAAGAGGAGAAACTCAAATAAAATGCTCACACACATTAATTTAAACATGTTGCACGCACACATTTAGCTGAAACGGAAAGTATATATGAAGTTGTAAATGTCAGTCTGGAAAGAAAGAAAAAGAAGAAAAGAGAAGAAAGGCCTTTCAGAAGAAGTCAAGAATAAAATACAATTAGATAAGGCAATAGCATGGATCGTCTCAAAATAATATACAAAAATTAATTATTGTATACTGCATATTTCTGATTCACCTGCCTGCAGTTCTACTCTCAACCACATGGAGGTGCAGTTCAGGTCCTCATAGTGTGTTTAATGAACAGGTAAAGAGGTCTGTGTGCTTGTACATCATACTGTAATAGACTGTATGTGTACATTATGTGTGGGTGTGTCTAGTTGTGCGCCAAGTGAACCTCTATCTGAGCCTGTGTGCGGGCAGCCTCCTCCTGCGCCCACAGCGCCTCCCTGTGGGCGGAGGTGTTCATGCTTTCCTTCAGCGCTTGCTCCAGCTCCCTGATGCGCTCCGCTGTTTGCCACATTGCACCCTGGGAAACCGGGGAAGGGGTCTGACAGGAGATGGGGGGTTGGTTTGGTGACAATAGCAAAAGCCAGATGGAGAAAATATTAGTTTGAGCACATTGTAACGTAGAAATAAACAAATAAGAATAATTCTAATATGAAATGGTTCATAAAAGACGTTGTGTTCATTTAGCTATGTATGTAGGCTACATAAAGTATGATTTTCACCACAATATAGCCTATGGTTGACAAGGTTTGTGTAAGGAAACATGGAGTTAACATCGCCCCAATTACTTCGGGGCCGGCTGTGACTGGATGACCTGAATTATGAACAAAGGATGGTGGTTAAGAGATATTGTGTTGAGGATGCGAGGAAGGGCGAAAACCGCAAGACCATATGTATGTTCAGTTTGCGCGTGTGTGTGTGTGTGTGTGTGTGTGTGTGTGAGCATGGCCGTTTCCATGCTTTGTAAAAAAGTGCGTACACATGCTTGTCATGAATGCAGGGTGTGTGTCCACGACAACAATGTGTGTGGCCTCCCGGACACCTACGGCGAATGAAGAAAAAGGATCCTTCTCCACACTGGGAGAACTGGGCTGTGAAAGAAAACAGTGGACAGAAATAATAAACCCGTTGGATTCCCTTTTCTCATTCTCTCTCTTAGTCTCTCGCTCTCTCGCTTTCCATCGTCCACTGTGCCTCAGCTCCCTTGCCCACAGGTTCACAGGTTCACACATTTCTTGGAGTGGTGGAGAAGCCTCTAGAATGGAGGCTCAGGGGTAGGGGGTGCAGCTCTCTTTAAAGTGGGTGTTCTAAAACAGCCAAAAACTACACTTTTATTAGAATTAAGGGGGAGGGGATGTAGAACCTCATCTTATTCAAAGGAGGAAATCTGACAAAACCAGTTAGGTTTAACTTCCTTTTTTTACCACACTGCCAAAATGGCAGTATTAGTTTAAATGTGTGATTACATTATAAATGTTAACGGCCCAGATTTTGGCCCCTGCTGGCCAAAGAAGCCCATGGTCAATCAGCGGATTAGTGTAATTGTCCACTAGAAAGTTAAAGTAGAAATAGAAAGTAGCCTGTAACGTGGCCACACATTCGTAAAGCAACTCCATTTGCACTGGCTGCAGCACGTGCTTTAACTTTCTATGATTATTCCTGTAATAATTATTAGCGCCTCAACACCCAACGTTCAGTACATTTCTATTGGAACATCGGCCCCGCAAAAAGTGGCTAATTCAGGAGTACCTAAAACAACATCCAGGGGTTTTATTCCTTGCTGCGATGGATACAGGCAGCCAAATCCCAGCTTGTGGCTCGTCACGTCAACACGACACAGCTGGAGGTGAGCGACACACAAACACACACACGCGCACACACATGCACACACACAGAGGCAGGCTGTGTGTGTCAGCAGTGAAAAACTGTAATTGGACGTGACAGACAGGCAGAAATTCGATGCACCAGCATCAACAAGCATTGGTTTGACCCCGCCCCATGGACACAGGCACACGCGCACACACACACACACACACACACGCAGGGACACCACTGCAGGAGCAGCGAGCACGTAACCCCCACCAGAGCGTGCGTGCGTGTGTGTGTGTCTGTGAAGGAGTGGTGGGAGAGCTGAGCAGGTAAATATGTACATATCTGTCAGTTGTAGTGACGGTTCATTCAACAGAGGTCTGTCCGAGTTGAAGAACATAACGGCCACAATGCAAGTCTGTGAGGACGAGTCATGAGAGAGAGAGAGAGAGAGAGAGAGAAAGGAGACATAATTGGTGCTGCAGTGCCAATCATCACCTCAATCCCTGGGGAAGCCTCATTATGGAGTCTGGCCCACTCTGGTGTGATGGAGGGATTATAATCACTAAAATAAACCAGTGGGGAGTGAGAGAATGCACATTTTCAGTGCAACACCTCTGATCCCAATGCTGTACACACACACACACGTGCGCGCACACACACACACACACACACGCACACCGCGCACAGCCTTTCACTCACACACCCTGAACCAGACAACTCTCTCTTTCTGTGATTCTGTGCAGACTCAACCTGACGCCTGGCATGTCGTAGCGTATCACAGAACATAAATGGTTATTGTAAAATGCTAAAGGACACCTGTCTATCATGACCATTTTCAACTGAGGTTTTCAACAGGGTCTGTCCACGTCGTGGCGCAAGCCACGTCAACTGTAGCGCCATTGTTTTAACTTCTGCGGAATAAATCCGGATAATGCGGAAGATAAGGGGCCCGCGTGAAGGCTTGGAGTTAACGTTTCCGACGGGTGTTTTCTCTGTGTTTGTGCAGTGCAGCGTGTCGCGGTGGAGACGATGAAGGGGCAGATATGCTATCTCTCCGGCCCACATAAACTCCCCTGGATGGAGGGAGGCAGCCCTGTTTGTTTGTGTTTACCCTCGGAGCGTGATGTGTTCCTGATGGGGCTTGGAGATAAGCAGAGAAGAAGAGAAAAGAAGGGGAAGCAACATACTATTGTGGCAGCCCTGCTGAACAAACATAACATACGGTACCATGTCTTCCCCCCAGAGAGCCTGTGTCATGGTGTTTTCTTAGTTTGGGAATCAGAATTATTATTATTTTTTCCCTTCATTTTCTTTTTAAGGGCTCTATTTTCTCCCTCGCCATCTATCATGCCACTCCCTTCTCCTGCCTTCTCCAGAAATCTAGCTCCTCTTATTTCTATTTATCTGGCGCTCCTTTCACAGGTTCCTTCCAGATACTAATGTGTACAACATTCTACTGCTTCACAGGAGGAAATAACATGATGGATGCTGAACGTCTAACTAAACAGCTCTCCAGAAAGAGGGAGAAAGAGGACAAGACAGACAGAGAGAGAGAGTGAGAGAGAGAAATGGATGGATGGATGGATGGATGAAGCCTGCCTTTTAGTTCTAGCTGGCAGAGTGGTACTTTACTTCATCTGTCCTGTGGGAATAACCTGGCATGGCCACATTCTGATCATATTAACGCCTTAGCTTAGCTCCAGGCACACACACACACACACACACACACCTTTACTGTATACAGCTGCAAGTGCGCACAGATGAAATGCATTCATCATCTACACACGTCGTATCACTTGTGAGTGATTTGTCAGTGGGAAAGGGTTTGTGGAGCCATCTCTCTGCCAGTCCATCTGTGTGCCCAGCAGAGGCTGTCGTATGGAGCTGGTCTCTTGCACTCAGCCCTGGCTGGGTGTGAGATGCACGGAGAAACGCAGGGCAAGAAGGAGGCAGAGAATGGAAGAGGAGGAGGTGAGAGAGAGGTTTCCTGGCTAGAGAGGGGGTAAAGGCCTTTCCCTTACCACCCCTATAGCCAGGACTCCTCTCTACTGACACGATGGAAATATAACGCCAGGACTGGCAGAGTCAGAACATTCTAATATCAAGCTGTTTTCTGTTTTTGTTCTAGTGTTTTAATTTCTGCTATAAAAACAAAAATTGATTGCCCAATAGATAAACAGACCACAAACGTCCTGTTATCATTTTTGGATATCCAATTCCAAGATGGACAATGAATGAACGAAAGGTGCAGGGAGCCGTATTGAACTCTGGAATCTCTCTCCTCTGGTACATTGCTAAGCAAGAGAGTGCATTGACTGCAGTCCGCTGTTGTTTTCCTGTATGTTAGTAGCCCGTAGGCTACATAGCCTCAGTCTAGTGAAGTCTATTATATTTACAGAAATGTGCCCCTCCAAAAAAAGTATTTCTAGGAACGCCACTGGGAACAGAATGGAGTAATAAGGCCTGGACTGACACATGCTGATGTGGAAAACAGGAGATAACAAAAAAAAACAAGCAAGGCGTCGAGGGGACGAGGAGAGGTTGGGGGTTAGAGCCAATAAACGCTCTCCGATGGATGAGGTGATGAAGGAGGCCAAAAAATGTGTGAGCACACACGCGCACACACACACTCGTGCGCTAACCTGAGAGAGAGAGTGCGGATGTCCATCGTGTGCTAACCCATCCTTCCTCAGCTCTCCAGGAACTGGAACTGTCTGCATCTGGATGCTGGGAGACTTGGTTTGCCTTCAGAGAACAAGGAGAGACAGAAGGAATGTTCACTAAAACATGCGCTAGAAGTGGTTCACCATAAACTGTATTTAATTAAAGGCAGAACCTACTAACCAGAACGAACTGACCATTTGCAAGATTGGCCAATTTTCCGGACAAAAACATATGCGTAAAATACACCCTCTTCACTTTTATATTTAATTAACTTGTTTCCATGTCCAGGAAAATATTGAATTTGAAATATAATAAATTTGCCTCTACTTAACGTGTGGAGAGTTGTACATCGAGGCGTGTTAACGTGTCGGCGTGTGTTAGTACCGTACTGTAGCATATACCATATTAGCTAAGTTATGCTATATGCCTGTACAATATTGCCAGACTGTGTTATAAAGTAAGTAAATACATAAATAGCCTAATACATTTACATAAATGTCATAACGGTAATTAAAGTAAATTATGTGTTCATATTTACCGGAATATCGATTGCTGTAAATTTAATCACTGCCTCTCCCATGGTGGTTCACCGTTCATATTTTATGGGTCCGCCCAGCTGAAAACCATTTAAACGTGATCTAGAGGTGGCGAGATATCTAACCAATCAGCGATTATTAAACAAAAAGCAGAGCTATAATTGGTCAATAGGATTGTCACTCTTTTTTTATAAGTTTCCATGTCGAGCAAGCGCCAATTCATTTCGAGAGAGCAGAGGTTTAGATCTGAGCAGTTGTATGTGCAGCTTTATTTCAGTCCTTGTGGCATTGTGCCCATGGTTTTGCCTCAACCTCTCGACTCAGAAAGTGTGCTAGACACAGATTTCTGCACACTAAACATACCACGTCCGCACGCTTGACTTTCTGTGCGTGTGCTCGACACAACGTTCTGCGCGCTCGACTTTGTGCGTGTGTGCTCAACACAACATTTGTGAGGCTACATTGACGCCATAGCGTGGGGCAGACGTGAAGACAGACGGTGCCTGTTTTTGGTCTGCGCAGACTGGGACAAGATGAGACCTGATCTGAGGCTGAGCTGAGACACTGGCTGCATGGGTGTGTTTGCGTTGTTGTCGTTAAGAGATTTATACAGCAAACTCACACACACACACGCGCACACACATCTACACACACTCACTTAAAAAAGCGTGCTTGTTAGCAAACATGAGAGTACAGTAATTAAACATAGCCGGGCATGAATATTAATGGAGACAAGGATACCTACTACATGAGCAGTACATCTTTTTGTCCCACACAGACAATACATCTTTTGTGGCTGTAGTGCATCACTGAGGTGTTGATTACAGAGCTAAGACCATGTATTAGCACAACGGTGTAATTACCTGCTCTGTAATACCGGCATTTAGTAGCTGCACTCACTCACACACGCTCACACACACACACACACACACACACACACACACACGCACACATGCTAATAACCACACTAATTAATATACACATCTCACACACAAATACATAGAACACACATATAGAATTTTATAAAAAAGAAGCACCCATTGACATAAAATGCATAGAAAGTTGACAGTGACAAATTAGTCCTTAAGCGAACCCTCCAGTCCTGTAAACATCCAGTGACCAACTAGCTGCTAAACCCCACATTATTATTCTACATCCACACCGGGCCTGTTTACTCTGGGCAAAACCTACAAGCTGCCCCCACATATGGCCCACTATGGCTGACACACTCCTCACAATGGACTGTGTGTGTGTGTGTGTGTGTGTGTGTTTTGGTGGGCACTTTATGTTAGATAGATCCAAGTAGATGCAGGACTGCAACACTATCGCAAAAATACACACACACACACACACACACACACACACACACACACACACACACACACATATATACACTCAAAAACACACACGCCGACAATTACGTAAACAAAATAAGCACTGTAATAGCATACACCTTGGATGTTATTACAAGCACCTCTAACATGATTTACTTATGTTATTTGCTGTACACACACATGCACACAAACACCTCAGTAAGTAGTGACATTTTTCAATGTATGTACAGTACTATGCACTAAATATTACTGATCTTTGGCGTTTTGCATGAGTGTGTGTGTGTGTGTGTGTGTGTGTGTGTGCGTGTGTGCGTGCGTGTGTGCGTGTGCATGAATCCGTGTGTGTGTGTTTGTGTGTGCATAAATCCGTGTGCGTGTGTATCTGCATACATCTGTGTGTGTGTGTGTGTGTGTGTTTACTTAAATGTCACATCTGTGAAAAACAAAGCCATGATGAGGGCCTATCATCTGTCAGACACAACTGCTACAGACACAGGTGCGTAAACCAGCGGGCTGCTGGTGCCCCCTGATAGCTGATACGCCCCCATCGAGCCTTCAGCCCAACATGAAGTGCTTAGAGAGATGGATGCAAGTGTGAAATGTTTGTGAAGTAGGAGCAGAGGGTTGTGCAGGGCTGCATGTGACGGGAAGATATGAGCTAAGGTGGGGAAATGTATATGTTCGCAAATGAAGCTCAACTTCCAATTTATCAAAAGGAGGAAATCCAAGGAGGCAAAATATGCTTTTATGGCGACGTGTGCTAATCTCTCTCAATGAGAGAGAGAGAGAGAGAGAGAGAGAGAGAGAACCCAGTGTGTGAGGCCTGTCACTTTCTCAACTGAGCGTAGTAACTAATTTTTCACGTTTTCCTCTCGCTTCCTCCATCTGGAGTGCTCCACGCGGCCACCTTCCAACACAAGCAGCTCCGCTTTATTTCTGTCCGTCAAAGCACACCTCTGTTTCTGTCCGTGGCTCTCTCGCTCACTCTCGCTCTCTCTCGCCCTTCACTCCTTATCCCCCTATCACTCTGTTTCCCGCTCGTTCGCCCCCACCCACCCCTACAGCACCATATCCCATGAGTATTTATGCCTCGCTCTCCAACAGTCTGCGTATACCTCACTCCATGCCTCACGCGCGTGTACTGTACTGTATCCGTGGTTCCCGACAATTAGTATCTCCAGCAGAAATCCAATTCATGAGCGCACTCTCTCTATTTATGTGCTTGTCATGGACCTTTCTGGGGAGTTGAGGGGCAGGAGAGGGGATACTGAGTTATGAGGCTCTAGCATGAGTCCGACGTGGACAGTCTGAGTTCTTATCAGACTTTGTCTGGACGCGGTTAGAGAGCTCTGCGCAGGACACATTGTTTATTACTGATGGACACTTTTACGACATTTAGATTCTCTTATCACAGTGCAAATACGGTTGGCCTGTGTTTATGTGTGTGTGTGTGTATGTGTGTGTGTGTGCGTGTGTGTGTGTGTGTGTCAGAGGTTTGTGTGAGGAAACCCTCCCTTTCTAAGGCTACAGTATACAGTATATGCATCTACTGTATATATATTAACTTTTGTCTCCTGTGCTGTTTCCATCTTTAAACTGACATTTACACTAACCTGACACACCAGATATCTGTGTGTGAAGACACAGATATCTGGGGAGCCGTCTATTGAAACATACTTTGTATGTGATTGGACGAACCTGTGGACCAGCAAAGTCTGCTGTTATCCACTCTTGCAGTAGAAAAGTCAGGAGAAGAGTGAAAACATATTTTCCTTTGAGAAAGTCCTTTGCTCCTCAAATACATTCTAATAAATCCTATACTATATTGTATCATCTAGGCGTTTCCTACTCGAGTTGTTTTCATGGCACCTACGTCACACCTAAACCACGTCCGTAGCTGATTGGCCACACACTAGGTTAACCGGCCTGAAACACAACGATTTCCAAGCTCTCCATGCTGACTGGAACTAAAACTTAAACTGAAACTGAGACTACATTTACACAGCACATCAGCTACACACTGTAATGTGATACATCTTGTTAAAAAATGTTACACGTTAACAAATACACTTTACCTCTATGCTTTTTGTGTGCAATTAGGATGCACATTATTGTTTGATTAAGCATGCGTGTGCTTAACATGCATGTTTATCAGTGAGTGTCAGCCATGAACCAGCCAACAAATACAGAGACTTAACAGTCTATCCCCCCACCAAATTCCATACCAAATGGATATGCTTACACACACACAGACACACACAATGTGTACAGTACAGTACACATTGTGAAACCCTCCCTTACATACCAATGTGCTTAAGGAGTCAATAGATGTGATATGGTGGGACTGGGAGGCTGACATATATGAACATAACCAGCAGCGATATCTGAGCCATCAATACCCACATGAAAGGCAGGGCTATCTTTAAAGACTCCATTACCAAATACAATAAATCCAGCTGGGTAACAAATGTATTATTTGATATGAAAAGCCTAACCGCAAAAGCTTAAGGCGATTATGTTTCAATAGGAACTTAAAAATGATTAATTATAACACAACATAATAGTGTAATACATTTGACATACCTGCAGATTTGGGAACATACTTTAGACTGTAATTATGTGTGATTTTGGAACCTTCATCCAACTTCCACTTCTCAAATAAATATTTCAAACACGCCTATAATGAAGCCGTCTATACTGGTATGTAGCATTATCAAGCTAAGTCACTACACACAGTCAAATAGAATAATTAATGTAGAGCACACGCAATGTCATTTTCGTTATTAAGAGAGAACACATTCTAACTAACTAGTCCTTTCCATATCACTATAGTGCTCCATTCTTCTATAGTAGGTAACCAGGTCATCTGGAATGTAAACAACAGTGTTGTGTTGTTCCATTAGCATTACTAGATGAACTGTGAAACATTGCAGATGCATTAATTTCCGATAAAACCATGTCCCAGTTCACAAAGGCAAATATGGGCTGAATAATAAGGAAGGTGCCAACAATAATGAGCGAGCACTAACTCTCACAGCATTACATACATGTAGGAACTAAGTTATGAAATATTAGTGTGCCTCACATGGCTAGGATATATTTATTACCATGACCTGCTGGCTACGTCCATCATGGCACTTTGTGCACTGCATGCTGCCAGTTGGAAGAGAAAGTGTCTATTTCCTAATCTGGTCCTCTCGCTGGGCCTCTCTCCTGGGCCAGATAGTGGTTAATAGGCCATGAGACAAAGTTCCAACCTAACACTGCACTTAAAAAAGCATCCATCTTCCACTCTGACACATCTGACACATTCAGCAGCACATACTGCAAGGCAGGCTAATCCCATACTGTACAACACACGTGCAAACAAACACACACACACACACACACACACACACACACACACACACAATGAAATACAACGCGTGCCGCTAAAGCTTCCAGTTCAAAGGAAGTCTCTATTTTAGATTATTCTCTAATTGTCACAAAGTGTTTTTACGAGGCTAAAGTGGAGCACTTCAATGCGATACCCTGACCTGCGTATGACCTCTGACCTGTGTGTCTGAGAGGAGCAGTTATAGGACACTAATGAGACAGCCAGATGAATGGCCTGGTAGATGGCAGCACTGAAAGCCAAGATATGATGTCACACATATAAACACGCATTCTGCCTCGCAAGTTAACATGCCCACACATACAGTATGAAAAGACGCCGCATGCCGCACACGCACATTAGTATAGGCGCTTGTATGTTAAATGCATTTTCACATGCACATTCTCTCTCACAGAGACAAACTGTGAATGCGCACAGACTGACACACACACACACACACACACGCACACACACACACACACACACACCACACAGAGAGAATATTGTGCGCACACACACTCTGTGCGAGCTACTGAATTCAAATTACACTGGCGTTCCCACAGAGATGGAGTCAGTGTAGTTTCCATGCCAGAGTGCGGAGTCTAAAATGGGTAATGAATGAGGCAGGAAGCAGTTTTGCACATTTAGCCCATCCAGATCCTTTATAAGCCATTCACAACCACAACCAATGTGTGAGCCACAAATGATTAGACAGTGTGTCAAAGCTGTGCTTCTCTTTTTGACCTATGACCCCCCCCCCCAGAGATCAAACCCAACATACATGCAGTTTTGCAACTAAAATATTGAATTATTCATCGTAATAAAATAATGTAAAACATGAATTTGATAACAACCGTATTAAAGAATAGTACATACTTTTCATATGCATACTCTGCATAACCCCCTGCTGAGAAAATATACATTTGTACGCATAGAGTATATGAAAACACACACACACACACACACACACACACACACAGACAAGCATGCACACATCTCTTTCCCACACTTCCAGACATATACTGTATGTCCATACTGTATATCTAAACACACACGCACACTCGCACACACACATACAGTACACATGTATGCCTTGGCAGTGAACAACCACTCATTTTGGATGGGTACACACACACACACACACACACACACACACACACACACACACACACACACACACACACACACACACACACCATGACATATTAAATGACCATGAAAGTAACACACACACACACCATGACATATTAAATGACCATGAAAGTAAAATGTACTAGTACTCTGAAACTGTTTCTCAAATAATAATAATAAACTTTATTTGTATAACACCTTTCATACACAATGTGCAACTCAACGTGCTTTACAGTTAAAAATATTTGAACAAAGGATGAAGGGAACAAATTAAATTAAATAAGAAGAAATAAGAAACAACGGAAAACTAGGTAAAAACCATGGAATTAATAAAAACCATTATTGGGTTTATACATACACCTAGTTGTACATAAGGTACTACAGTGGGTACAGGAGAGAAATGGGAGTCAAAACATATTTATGTGTTAGAGCTATCACTTTATTTGTATGGTAACCAAAATAATATTTAACCTACTGCCTTTGCATTTCAGATTTTAGAAGCTAGTGTCTAATGCATCAACCTCAAATATCAAGGGTTGGTCTACAGAGAGAGAATACCATACACCATTTGGTTTTGAAGTTATCATTTACAATAGTAGTCATTTAGCTGACACTTTTACACACAACAACATACAATGAGTAGTGATGTACAGATTGTGAAATAAAAAGTAAAACTAGGGTATACAATAACTGCAGGTACCTTTGATGTGTATGAAGCGGTTGAAAAAGCGAATGGGCTTGAGAGAGAAGAAGTGGGCCAGGTCCTTCATGCCAACCTTGAAGGGGTTCCTGTCGTCCAGCTTCAGGTGTGTGTGAACGGAGAGCCGCAGGTCCTTTTCAATCTCCTTACACAGTTTATCCAGCAGGTGCTACAATACATTTAAACCAGGCAACACACGCAAAATAAATAAATAAAAACTTGAATTAACAAAGACAAAAAGGTGAAACAGTGGTTCAAAAGGTTTGAGCACCATTCGGTTGGAGGAAATGCTTCATATTTTCTTCTTCCTCATGCTCACCTCATTGAACACATCCATGATCTCTTTGTCGTAGCACTCTAGGAGTTGGTCACATGACTCCATGTGTTTGGCGTAAAGCATGGTGGGCACACTGTCCCGCAAGGCACTAAACATGTACTGCTCTGGCCAACAAAGGTCACCCAGGCAGACAGACAGAAAATCGACAGAAGGGGTGAAAAAACTATTTGCAAAATAAATTAAAGGTACATCTCTCTCTCTCTCTCTCAACACTACAAACAACAGAACAGGTCAACAAGGAGATCAGAGGTGTACTCAGGCATTTTACATGTACACAATGCATTGCACAAAATCTCAGCAGTCATCTCACACTTCACACACTGTGTGGCTTTAAATGCACAGTATAGAAGCTAAAATAAATTTAAAAAAGATCACGGAGCAATTGGAAAACCTCAAACTAGATGTGTGTGGCGTGCGTGCGTTCAAATGCCTACGTGTATGCGCGCAGCGTCCACAGCGTAGTCATACACGTCATCTAAGTAGATGGGGAACACAGCTCTGTGCCAGTACAGGAAACTACAGTCACACTGCAGCTTCACCCTGATGGGGAGGAGGGGGCATACAACATTCCACAGACAGATCAACAACAGTACGATACATTCAAATGATACAGAACCTGTGTATGCTCACAGACACAGCCCACTACAGAAATAAATCCAGCTACGTTAACATGATGATTTCTAATAGATAACCTAGTAACTCTCTTCCCAAAATATGGAAGCATGATTGATGTGTATCCCCTTTCACCTTTCTTGCAGCTCACTTATCAGGTCCAGTTTCTTCAGCACAAGCTGTAGTGGAAGCAGCTCCTCATCTTTGAACGTTTTCTAGAAGGCACCGAGATGGAAAGTGACGTTTTAGAGCAGCTGTGCAGTGTTTTAATTCTTATTAAGTCTTTAAGTCTTATTACCATCTGAGTGCCGACACTGAGCGCCAGAGATACCACTAGGCGGCGCTCTTTCGTGCTGGGCCCGTTGAGGGCATTTTCAGCCAGGACCAAAGACGACAAGACATCGAGTCGCTGTTCGCTGTACTTCTTATCAGAGATCACCCTTTTCTGCAGGAAGACAAATTCACACAACGTTGAATATCTCTGAATATTAACAATTACCATATTGAATATTAGTTCATATTAATTTATATAATATGTATTTACAAGTGGTGCACTTGATCAGATTATTCAGTTTTATAGTAATATGGATTGTGTGTGTGTTGGAGTGTAGCGCATTATGATCTATTATATATTACTTCAGCAAGCTGTGGGACATGTATATATTTAGTAAACACCAAGCTGAGAAAATATAATTATATATTATTATTATTAACTGCAAGGCACTTGCACAATGGAACTCAAGCAGAAGTTCAGGTCTATGCCTAGCACATTTACCTTGGCAGTACCAATGGCGTTGAGCGCCTGGGACTGCAGCTGCTGGGTGATGTGTGACACAGAGTCGGCGACGACCATGGACCGCCGGTGGAAAGTGTGCTCAACTGCCTGCAGGAGGAGGGAGGGAGCGCACTGGTTGTCAAAACTGTTGACCCGTGAGCCACAAAACAACACTGCAATAGCCAATCAGACAACGTCCAACTGATTTACTGTGCATGAACGCGTGTGGGAGCAGACGTAAATAGAACGCTCCCACACGCGTTCCCACGCACCTTGAGCAATTCAACCAGTCTACACAGGGCTTTGACAGAGGTCTTGGTCATGGGTCGTTGCATTGACATGTACATGTTCATGGTGGTTTTGATGATCGTGCCGATGCTGTAAGCATACAGGATCCCCTACAAAGAAGGGACAAATCATGAAATATCAAAAGTAACCGTTGAAAATTGAAAGAAAGAAAGAACATTTTGCTGTGACGCAATCACACATACAAAATATTAAATAACTTGCATTCCCCTTCAACTTCATAATCTGGAAATGAGACAAACTCGAGAGGGGGAGGGGGAAGTAAATGTGAAAATTAATAAAACTAGCAAAAATACACAGCGTTTATGCACTGAAACGTATTTATCAGTATAATAAGAATAGGCTTAGAGGTTATTCTCAAGAAGTAAAAAAAGGTGCAGATATCCTGCAGCCACAATCTCTTAAAATTATATTGTGTATTAATTATCATTTAACAATTTGCAGTTCCTACCACTAAAATCAAAACATAGGCTTTGTTACGTTTCTACTTAGTTAAATAGGACACACATAGGAGTCCTGGACTACAGTTCAATGGAGTCTGCTGGTCAGTGCCGCTTCTGATTACGCCTTGTTGGATTCCAGCCAAAAGTGGAAATACAGATCAAAGGGGATACTTAAGTTACTTAAGATACTTGGTGGGGGAGACTGTTCCCAGCAAGACACAATAAAGAGTCAAGGGTGTCTCGACTCCACTGAACCATAGGGAACACGACTCATTTGCATGTTTAAACGAGGGCATGAGTGAACACTGGAATAAATTGGCCAGTTTAACTAAACTGATGTGGTGGGAAATGTATGCATATGATTGTTAAACATAGTCTTTATTAATTATATCATTATTTCAATAGGTACTGCAGGTAGGATGTAAGAGCTATACATTTAGTTTAAGTTTAGAAATTACAGACATCTGTCAGCTAGAGTGTAATTCTCTGAGAATAAATCTGGTTGATAGCCCCTGCCTTTACACAAGTCTATTTAGTTTTGAGCGTTGCAGAATGGCATGTCTATTTTCTATGCACTCCACTTTGATAGAAGACATTTTTCCTGTCCCTTGAAATGTTAGTTAGCGCTTACCTGTACAAAGACATTACACCGGTTGCTTAGGTCTTCAGCCAGCTTCTCGTTTCGCTGGTCCTTCGATAAGATGGCCTCCATCTTCATCATCCAGGAGGTCACAAATACATAGTATGACTGGACTTCCCTGAAGACAACATCATTCAGACTTATACAGAACTTTGTGATTATCTTAATACTAATAATCTCTTATTTTAGTTATTAAATGCAGGAAGGAAATTCAGCTATTTTCAAATAATTTAATAATTAAAAATGGAAAAAGTGAGATGGAGTTTCAAGTCATTATTTAGGTAAAGAATATGCTGTTATTCTACATAGCGCAGGTTATCATTAGTCGAGCTATATGTCCGATACAGGCTAAATCCCACTATTTGTAGGAGTACAGCTGCATATTTAACATTTAAACCTTAGGCGAGAAAAGTTAAGATGCATTGTACGTAATATACTTAATTAAAGAGAGGTATTACACACGCATGAACAATTATGTTTCCTGCATTTAGGATGATGGATTGTTTACTTTATGTTACTCAAGGTTACAAAACAGATTTGTGCTGTGGGTTGAGCAACATTCACATGGCTAACAACAACAAAGCAATCATTTTTTACTGCTGTAGATTGTTGCGTTTCAGCTGTACAGAATGCACAAGAATGATTATGGCAGAACAGCCTCTTTCAGTGCATAGTGCACTGTTCCGATTGAAGGAAAATAGGATAATAGGAATACACTACTATAAATGCAGCGAACATCTTTAAAAAATTTACAAAAGCGTTGCAAACTTAAGAACCCTGTCATTCGGTAAAAAAAAAACGTTAATTGACCGTTCAGAATGTTCAGTCAATTGGCTTGAAACTATTACACACTGATATGGTATCTGGATGAAGAACTGACTTGGTGAGTGACTGGGCTTTCTGCTGAAGGTAAGAGTCTCGTTGAGCTCGGATGGACTGTAGACTCTTCTTGTCCATTAACTTGGCTGCAGGTGGCACCTTAGCAACAAGAAAGTTATCTGGGAACCAGATAATGTTAGCGATGAGCGTCACAGCTGGAACCTGCAACAAAAGGACACACACAAAACACATATGAACATACGGTCCTAAGAGACCCCTCTCTGCGAGGTCCCAAGCCTCGCGTTGACATATCTAGCTAAATGGAGATCCAAGCATGCATGTGTACTGTACCTTTTTACAGACATCCAGGAGAGACTTGTAGAGCTTCTTGTCAACAGTGCGAAAGATGTGAAAGTGAAGTACAAATAGACCACAGATGCCAGCATACTTATCTCTCTGGTCTATCTCGGTTGGTTCACCTAAAACACACACACACACACATCCAAATAAACACACACTTCGTGTTATTACATGAGAGGGCCAGAGAGGCCCTACATGGAAAGAAACATAATTCAATTCAATGCAGTGATAGATTATTAGAGCAAATGCTGGGAGAAACACAGATATTATTTGTACACAGGCAAAGGTTATCAATATGGATCGATCTAGAAATGTTTCTAATTGTATGTACTGTACACATATTCTAACAGTGTATACTGTGTACAACGTTGGATGTAACACCAATGAAACGTAGGGAAACATGACAACAAATTAACCCAGCTCTGACCAAAAGGGGGAGAGAGACTGCATGCGAGAATGGAAATGATACATACAGTAGAGTCAAGTATTTCTGTCTAGCTAGGTGTGTCCCTGTGTGTTGGATGGTGCCCTGCATGGCAGACCACCAGATGCGTGTGATAATGTGTGTGTGACTGTGTGAGTGTGTGTGTGTGTGCGAGAATGTGTGATAATGTGTGTGTGAGAATGTGTATGAGTGTGTGTGAGAATGTGTGTGAGTGTGTGTGTGCGAGAATGTGTGATAATGTGTATGAGTGTGTGTGAGAATGTGTGTGCAAGAATGTAAGGCAATCCTGCACAGCTCATTGAGTGATTTGGAAAACATGGTAGTTTTACATTACAATGCATGAATTCACCTTTTCTACTAACCCCTTCAGAATAAGAGTTTTTCCCAATTGTAGGTCAACGACAACCACTACTAAGACAAGGAAGAGACGTCTTACCAATCTTAGACTCCACATTGGTGAATATGCTGCGTATGTTGAAAGCAAACTCCTCTGCAAAGGCACTGTTTTTGGAAACGGTCACTCCTTCTCCGTGATCATCAAACCTTTGCTCCACACACGCCTGTCAAGACACATTAGAAAGCATTAAACATTATGATTAATAACATATTCACGGCCTGCTCTGTATCATCCAGTACAGAGACTTTGATTCAGCAAATCCAAAGAGATGAATGCTTTCAGATTCACTGGAGCTTGTCATTGATTGTTTTTAACTTAGATGCCTGATTGTATGATCTACTGTGAATTTGATTGACACATTTTGATTTCATTTCTATATCACCCACCCCTCATAAACAATAACCTTATCACAGACATCCAGTGCATACAGAAAGTACTCACAGCGCTTCACTTTTCTACACATTGTTATGTAACAGCCTTATTCCAAAATGGATTCAAATAACAATGTTCCTAAATATTCTACACACAATATACCATAATAACAAAGTGAAAAAAGTTATTTAGAAATTTTTGCAAATGTATAAAAAAATCATATGTACACAAAACAGCCTTTGGTCAATACTTTGTTGAAGCATCTTTGGCAGCAATAACAATCTCAGTCTTTTTGAGTATGATGCTACAAGCTTGGCACACCTACTTTTGGGCAGTTTATCCCATTCTTCTTTGCAGGACCTCTTAAGCTCCATCAGGTTGGACGGTAAGCGTCTGTGCAGAGCCAATTTCAGATCTCTTTCAGAGATGTTCAATCGGGTTCAAGTCTGGGCTCTGGCTGGGCCACTCAAGGACATTCACAGAGTTGTCCCGAACCCACTACTTTGTTATCTTGGCTGTGTGCTTAGGGTCGTTGTCTTGTTTAAAGATGAACGTTCTACCCAGTCCAGAGCGCTCTGGAGCAGGTTTTGATCAAGGATGTCTCTGCACATCATCTTTCCCTCGATCCTGACTAGCCTCCCAGTTCCTGCCGCTGAAAAACATCCCCACAGCATGGTGCTGCCACCACCATGCTTCACTGTAGGGATGGTATTGACCACGTGATGACCGGTGTCTGGTTTCCTCCAGACATGACACTTGTCATTCAGGCCAAAGAGTTCAATCTTTGCTTCATCAGACCATAGAATTTTCTTTCTTATGGACAGAGTCCTTCAGGTGCCGTTTGGCAAACTCCAGGCGGGCTGTCATGTGCCTTTTAGTGAGGAGTGGCTTCCGTCTGGCCACTCGACCTTATAGGCCTGATTGGTAAAATGCTGCAGAAATAGTTGCCCTTCTGTAAGGTTCTTCTCTCTCCACGGAGCAATGCTGGAGCTCTGTCTGACTAAAGCCCCTTTCCCCCAATTGCTCAGTTTGACCGGGCAACCAGCTCTAGGAAGAGTTCTGGTGGATCCAAACCTCTTCCATTTACAGATGATGGAGGCCACTGTGCTCATTTGGACCTTCAATGCTGCAGAAATCTTTCTGTAGCCTTCCCCAGATTTGGGCCTCGATACAATCCTGTCTCAGAGGTCTACAGACAATTCCTTGGACTTCATGGCTTGGTTTGTGCTCTGACATGCACTGTCAACTGTGGTACCTTATATAGACAGGTCGATTTGTGCCTTTCCAAATCATGTCCAGTCAACTGAATTTGCTACAGGTGGACTCCAATGAAGTTGTAGAAACATATCAAAGATATCAGTGGAAACAGGATGTGCCTGAGCTCAATTTTGAGTGTCATGGCAAAGGCTGTGAATACTTATGTATATGTGATTTTTTATTTTATTTTTATAAATTAGCAAATATTTCAAACAAACTTTTTTCTTTAAGATATAACTTTTTTTTTATTATGGAGTATTGTGTGTAGAATTTTGAGGAAAACTAATTTTTGAATCCATTTTGGAATAAGGCTGTAACATAACAAAATGTGGAAGAAGTGAAGTGCTGCGAATACTTTCCGGATGCACTGTAAATGCAAAAAGACTAAATTACCTGCAGTATCATGCCATCCAGCAACTGTCCTTCCAGTTTCAGCAGGAGCTTCTCAAATGGTTTCAGTTTCTCCTCAGCAATGGCAAATTTACCAGGGTTATGGTGCACTGATTTTAATAACCTAGTAACAAATAAATAACTAATTTATTATAATTAGAAACAACACAATATCGTTTGTAAATATCCATTAGTTACTTTATTTTACAATTCATACTTCTTTTATGAGGCTCCAGTTACAATTTAATATGTGCACTCAAAAAAAAACAACCTTGAACTCAGAAACAGTCAACTTTTTAATGCAGTATTCTTTGACACCATATTTTAAAACCTGAGAATTCTGAGGCAGAATATCCCATAATCAATATTTAAAAAAGACCGCTTTTTACATAGATAATGGAAATAAAAATGTCTGAGAAAAACACTGTTCACAGTTTCAATGATCAATACAGCTGTGACCTTTGACACCTGTCAAGAGTTCTATAGAAAGTGTTTCCCATCTTGTTTTTCTGCAAAAAATAGCAAGGAGTACAAATCTAATGTTTTCAAAGCATGTTGATAACATCTCAAGACAGTGAGATCCTATGCAAAAATCGTTTTGCTTTTAGTGGAGGACTAATGGACACATTTCAATGATGCCATAGCCTCTGGATAGCAGATATTGACCAAACTAATGCTACCCACATGCTATCAGAAGTATTGTAGTTACGAGTTTCCGACTTGAGTTCTGATTTTGATAACCGAGTTTGGAAACCGTAATTACAAAGTTGGAAGTAGGATCTTCTGAACTAGCATGTTGGTGTACACCTACAAACTGGCATCTGTGCGTGTACGTGCAGGTTGCCCTACCTCTTGTACATTTTCCAGTGTTCTTTAAGTGTGCCATGATTTTCCATAATCTCATCCAGAGTGAGCAGTATCAACAACAATTCTCCAAGGTGCTCGTAAACCGTCTGCAAACATATGTAAACGTGATCAGAATACAGTAAAATAACACATAATAGGTCACTGTGATTACGGAAATGTACCTGGAAATGAACTCCCGATGACTCAATTACTTTTGGCGCACCTCTACGATATAAAACACATTATTTTAGCTTAATATATGTTATTAATCAAATAGACATTATGTTACATGAGGCAACAAGAACAAACATATGGGCACTATTTCGCCTACTATTCTCTGTCTTACTTGTTGCTGCTATAGAGGACAGCCAGCTGATGAACGATGTTAACAACCACCTCAAAACATCTGGACACAAAACAGGACAGTTCCTAAGAAGAAACGTCATGTTTAAAGTGTTAGACACAAATATAATGAAACAAAGAGCCATGTCAAATGTTTCTGAACTTTACACAGAACACTTATACAGCACAGTGATCAACTATATACCTGGAGGAATGAAATAAATCTGCCCATCTGAATTTGGGATTCTCCTTCAGGAACACTACTGTCAGACACTGAAATATAACAAAGCACAGCCACATCGTTTGAACCACCAAAAACCATTTCATTAGGTAGAAAATAACATGTAGGGTTACCATTACCTCCTTCTCCATAGTACAACAGACCATTGTAGAACTTTTTTTCTGCCTACAAGATACATTATTCAACATGAATGCCAATCACATTACATATTCACATGCAACAGAGACTAAATGTGTTCAATACACCATTGAAGAGAGAAAGGAAGAACAAACATTTAACTGAATGCATCAGCATTTTCCATATGTATCTCACCTCATATTTTAACTTCTTAACTTCACTGCAGAGAGCAGCATAGACTGTGATGACTTTGTTCAGAACCTACATAAAACCACAATTAGGATTAACATATTTGCATTTGATGATCTACAAGACATTATGCCACATGACATGACAATTAATTTAGTTATTGACCCAAATTACCTTATTGTCTGTTTTAATTAATTCCAGTAACGATGACTGTTCATATGGAAGAAGCTAGAAAATATAAGTGCAGTAAGTCGTTTTCACAAACCTAATTGACTAGTAAATGTAGGCTACTGGTGAAGGCTGTGAATACCTTTAGGGCAATGGGGTCAAGGGTGAAATCCCAGACATCGCCTATAGTATCATCCAAAGCCTCCTCAATTCCCTTTAGTTGAGAGGTATATTCTTCCAAAAACTTCCCATAATTTTTCAGCTGAACCTCTGTGTGTATCTCTGTAAGGTGAATGGTCGATATTTAATACATTTATTCTCCATTTGTCCAACTGTGTAATTTATCTTGTTGGCAGCATGCTACCGTAGACTAAACTGCAAGTCCATCTGTCAATCAAATCAGCTGGACAGGTACCGTACCGTGCATAACGTTAAACTTCTCCATTCCGTATATCCTACCTTACATTGACCACATCGATACATTAAATGTGAAATAATGCTGCACTTTAAGTGTGTTTTTATCTACAGTAGTAGTAGTAGTTGTAAGAGATCCACACATTCGTACTTTTGCAGTAGCTACAGTCTGCACGGTAGTCAAGCTATGAAGCAGGCTAGGCTATCGTTAGCCAGCAGGATGAATTGCTCCAACTCAGTGAGAAACAATAGCATTATAGAACTCACTCTGTGAACCGTCGTCAAAACGGTCGAATTCCCAGTCAGGTGCAATTGTTTCTACTGCCATAATGTCAGACAGGCACTGTTGTTATGCTCAGGTAAAATATGTAGTTGAATTATCCTGTGATATGTCTCATGACTTCCTAAATAGACGCTAAGGCGTATGGGAAATGGAGTTCAGGGTGGTATGCAGCGCTGCAGAGTGAATATTGTCCTTTTCGTGCCAGTGCCAATACAGACAAGACCTATGACTAAATTAAAGGAAATTTGGAATGACAGAGAACTGGTGAACCCAGTATCAAGCCTTAGTATGTTACATGTGTGTGTTTGACCATGTAATGACATATTTTCTATATCTGATTCATAGAGGGAGGAGAGAGACTGGAGGGAGACATTGACAGTCCAGAAAGTCCATTCAGTTAGAAGGCACTCATGGGTCATACGCTATATCTCAATTGTAGTTATGACCAAAGGAGGATTGGGTCTATAAACATGGAATAGGCTGTTAAAGGTAAGGCATTTAAACATTTAGCTATCTATTGATGTCTCGATCATGATCAATGTATTATATAGTGTAACAAATAAAGTGCAATAATATAGTTTTTCTTTTATTATCAATTAATTATTTATTAAATTTAATTATTTATTCACTTGCTATTTTCAAGACCTCTATACAATACACTATTATCTAAATTGTGTTTTAGTAGCCTTTAGTAATTGCTTAGTAAAATGAATTGCATTGTACAAATGTTGGTGCATGTACAATGGTAATGCTAACTTTCATTAACATGAACTGTCAAGCTTGTCATGCTGCAGTATTACCACATTCTAGTCGTGGCTGTTGGGTGGTAGCTTGTTTATAGGCTATGTAAAACATACTAACCAAAATCAAGTATACCCAGGGGCAGCAGCATCTCTTAAGAGTCAATTTAATTGTTTTATAAATGTTCTTAATGCATATACTTCACTATAATAGTATACAAAAAAAGGACGTAAACAATGTATGTTCATGAAGTTGACGAGTCATACATTTACACAAACAACATTCTACAAGATAGCCTAGAGGCCATAGAGGCCAATCAGTTAAACAGCTGATATAGGGTTTGGTAGGAATGACAGCCAGCATTCTCTGACCACATGATTGTGGCCCCATGAACCATAGTCACCTAATAGACTAGTTAGTACAGGATTTTGGCTTGACATGACAAGCTCAGCTAATTTCATGTCATTTATTTGATATGATTGCTTTATATAGTCTTCAGTGCAGTTGATAACAACAACCATGAAGACAGCAAAATATCTGGTCCAATTGGTAGCAATATAATATTTAATCTTGTAATGCTGAATGTGGAAACTCATTGTCTCTCCCTTATGTTTTAAGTTGTATGAAGCTGATGGAAACGGGCAGCCCCAATTGTCCGGAACAGCGGCAGCAGGATTTACCAACCCTGTTCACTTTTTACTTCCAACTATGGTTGAAGACAAGGCACCCCATGAGCAAACAACGCCAAGACAAGACAGTTGCCTTTATATGTCACACCATATTGCACCTAAGTGGAATTCCACATTGGCAAACCAAAGAGGTTATGACATGGGTCCCCATACTGAGACTGACCTTCTGTTGCCCAATGGAACCACAACACCAGAAGATTCACAGAGCTATGCCCAGTCCACGTCCAGTGAGTCAGTGGCTTCCATGGTGCTGCAGATCCTGGTGCCCTTCATGCTGGCAGGACTTGGGACAGTCTGTGCTGGGATCCTGCTGGATAGAGTCCAGGTGAGGAGAAAGCAAGAGGGAATTAAGAGAAGAATTAGGCTTTATTGTCCATTTTGTAACATCCATTGGTTACATTGTTCTCAATACAAATCAGGGTTAATGTTTCTTTGTAAACCTGTTTTCACAAGATTCATTAGAACTAAATGAAACTTAACAAAAACCAAACAACATTTATTAAATACATGATCTCAATAATGTTCCATCCTGAAAGCCATGCCATATGATAATGGCATGGCTTTCAGGATGGAAAATGATTTTTAAGCAAAGAATGATGAGGATTGTCTAGGGCTTTACTAATGTTCAATATCACTCAAAAAGTAAAATACAATTGTAAAGCTCATTTAAAAGAAAACTATGTTTTCTCTTTCAGCACTGGAGGGTTTTTCAGGAGATTAAAGCAATCTTCATTCTGGTGCCTGCAGTGTTGGGCCTTAAAGGTAACCTGGAAATGACCCTGGCCTCAAGACTTTCAACTGCTGTGAGCTAACACATGCACACACGCACACATGCACACACAAGCACACACACACACACACCCGCACACAAACACATCAAGCACAAATGTGCTGATTCGTCATCCCTAATGATCAGAGCAAGAAAATGGACGTCTTTAACATTATTGTAAGTAAGCCTATTATATTAGAATCAACATCAAGGCTTTATACTAGCAACAGTATTACTATTTGTCTCGCTTGTACCATTAATGGGAAAATCCTATCAACTTCGTATAACCCCAAAATTGTAATTCATGTAAAAATATAAATGTACACATTGGTATAATCAGCAATGACTTATGCTCCAATGGCTCCATTGAAATACATTTTAAATTGAACATGTAACACCTTTAAATTGAATGTGGATGTTAACACCTGATTATTTATTGGATGGCAGCATAAAAATGATATACTGTGTATATACCGTATATATA